>JBBPDA010000001.1:46422013-46435301 GCA_037974385.1 Arnoldichthys spilopterus
AACCACCAGCAATGTGTCGGTCTCCGTGTAGCTCCATTCTCAGTGTTGATCTATGCGACGCGAATGCTTGATTGTTGTCTCTGTCCTGGAAGTCGCTTTGGATAAAAGCGTCAGCCAAATGATTAAATGTAAATGTAAATGTAGGTGCAATATTGCCTCGGTGGAAACAGTATACAACCACCCACCTCTCGTGCAATATGTAAACAGAATGTGATGGTAGCTAACATACGTAGCTTTGGCTTAACTTGCTAGCTGTTAAGTGCAAGCTAAGCCAGGGCCGCCATGAGGCAATGCCGGTAAAGGATAAGGCTACTGGGTTTAAGGGTAAAGGGAAGGAACCCCTGGAAGCAGGTGCGAGCTAACTAGCCAATCCCGGCCGGATACTGGAACCCGCATGGACACGGACCTCCTCAGTCCTTGGCCTTTAGAGAGTCCACCTAATGCTAGCCGGCGATGCTCCAGACATATGGTCAGCACACCCACCACCAGGGAGAAGGGGAAAGGGTCCCTAGAAGCAAGCGTGGGCTCCTACTAACTGTAACCCGGCTGCATGCAGGAGCCTGCCCGAGCTAGACACGAACCTCCCTGGCTTTGGCCTTTAGGGAGTCCGCCTAACGCTAGCCGCCAGCGCTCCAGGTATATGGCCGGCACGCCTGCTAATAGGGAGTGCGGGCAATCCATGCCTTTGCTGGCCTGTTTGCAGCTGGTGCGCTCCTCAGAGGAGACCCACAGGCGGACTCGAGTTGAGGTATAATATTTTCCCCCAGTAGGCGGCCACCTGAGGCTCGCTCACTACCTATCTGCTGGGGTAAACAGGAAATGGAGACCCTGAGTTAAAACCCAGAACCTTTACGAAATTACCGGCGAGAGTCTGGTGTGGCTAAAGCAACCAGCCACACCTGCCGACAAGAATTGGCGCCAGCTGGTCAGACAACCATGCCTATAAGGTCTTTGGTGCCCAGGTGAAACACATAAGCATGATTGACGTAACCATGGCGACACAGCATGGCCTTGAAGGCCTCGTCTGGGCGCCAAACCTTACAATATATACTTATTAGCATGGCATGCAAAGATAATTCACTATAGTAGCAGCCACATACGTATATAAATGTGTATATATATAATTCAGCTTAATTGTATTTTGTAAATAAATACAAACATTTATAATTAGACTCTTGCAACACAATCAAAAAAATTGGGCAGAGTTATGTTACATTGCCTATCCTTTTAATAACACAATTGTTTTGGAATTGGAAATTTTGTCCATTCTTGCATGATATAAAACTTCAGCTGCTTAACAGTCCATGGTCACAGTTTTCTGAGTTATCATCCTAATGCACCATAAATTGTCAATAAGAGATACATCTTGACTGGCAGCATGCCAGCCAAGCACACACACTCAATGTCTACAAAATTATAAAAAATATATTGACTTCTCTGACCACAGCACATGGTTCCACAGTCTTTTGGTCCATCAGAAATGAACTTGGGCCAAGAGAACTCACTGGTGTTTCTGCTTAGAGTTGATGTATAACTTTCTTCTTGCATAATACAGTTCCATGTTCCAACAGACTGTATTAGTTGACAATGGCTTCCAGAAGTACACCTGAGCCCAGGTGGCTATATTTGTCACTGTGGCAGGAAGGTTTCTTAGGCATTGCTGTCTGAGGGCTCAGAGATCACACGCATTCAACATATTAACAATGGTTGTCCAACCTTGCACTTTACGCATTGAGATGTCTCTGAATTCTTTGAATCTTTTCACAATATTATGTACTGTATATGTTGAAAGACCTACATTCTCTGCAATTTTGTGTTGAGGAATGTTTCTTTTAAACTGAGTAACAAATCTCTTACAAAGGGGAGGTACATGATCCTTGCTTGCAAAGACTAAGCCTTTGGTGGATGCTACTTTTATGCCCAATCATGATACTTCCCCTGCTACCAATTAGCCTGGTTAATGTAGAGTCTTCCAAACTGGTGTTGCTTAAATATTGTGTCCACTTTTCAATCTAGTTTTAACTAATTCAATCTAATTTTTTGTTAAGTGTGCTTCAGCCATCAATTTCTAAATATGTTTTTATTTGCAAAATACAATTTAGTTGTTCAGCAAAATGTACTGAAAATCTTTTCTTTGTACTTTCATCAATTAATTAAAGGTTCATGTGAATTAACATATCACAGAGTTTTCTTTTTATTGCATTTTGGAAAAAAACTTTTCTGGAAATGGGGTTTGTATATAAATTTAAATTATATGTGTATTTGCTGAAAAATGACTGTAGAACATAAATTGCTATTGTATTTCATTTGGATTATTGTAGATTTGTCAGTGTGTAACTGTGCCTCATAGATTTGAATTTATTTACCAGAAAGAATAAAAAAAGTTTTACAGTTTGTCAAGTGGTATGAACATTACTTAGTGTGTTGGAATGTTTGCAAAACAATTATTGACAGAACTGTTACAAATGAACCCAGTTGTAATGCTTATTGAGAGTCTTAGACACACATGCAGAGTTTGGCTCTTTATTGACAGTCCAGGGGCAAGGCAGTCGGATGACTCCTGGCATTTTCCGGGGCCTGCCACGTTGGCGTGGGGCTGGACTCTCTGGTCTCTGCCCGTGGAATTCCTCCTTCAGGATAGGGTCCAGTATGTCGGTCGCCGGCACCCAGCTCTGTTCTTCCAGTCCCCATCCCTCCCAATCCACGAGGTACTGCAAGGCGCCCCTGCACCTCCTGCTGTCCAGTATCGATCTGACAGCATAGATCGGGACTGCCTTCGACCTCGAGAGCGGGAGAGGGCGTGTTGCCGGAGTTCTCTGCCAGGGGGCCGATCACCTGGGGCTTCAGAAGAGACACATGAAACACAGGAGAGATGCAGTAACTTCTTGGCAGTAATAGTTGATAGCTAATGGCATTAATCTGCTTAACTATCTTAAATGGGCCCACAAACCTGGGACTGAGCTTTTTGCTGGGTAACTTCAGTTTTAGATCGCGAGTGGAAAGCCACACTCTGTCCCCTGGGCGATATGAGGGCTCCTCAGTCCGCCTCCAATCTGCCTGGACCTTTTGTCTCCTCATCGCTTCCTCCAGGTTGGTGTGGGCTCCTTCCCAGACCTCCTCTGCCTTCCTGAACCACTCATCCACCGCGGGAACGTTGGAGGACAAGCCGTCCCAGGGAAACAGAGGAGGCTGGTAGCCCAGCACGCACTGGAAGGGGGTGAGGCGTGTAGACGTGCTGCGAAGAGAGTTCTGGGCATACTCCGCCCACGGGAGAAACTGAGCCCACAGAGCCTGCTGGTTTGAACAGAAGCTGTGCAGAAATCTACCTGCTCCTGATTCAGGCGCTCAACTTGTCTGTTGGACTGTGGGTGGTAGCCTGAAGTCAAACTTACCTTGACCCCCAGTTTCTCCATGAACTCTCTCCACAGCCGGGAGGTGAACTGGGACCCTCTGTCTGAAACTATGTCTTCAGGGATTCCAAAGTACCTGAAGACATGAGAAAATATCAACTCTGCTAATTCGAAAGCTGTGGGACTCTTAGGAACCGGAATGAGCCGGCAACTCTTCAAAAATCTATCTATAATGGCCACGATACACGTGTGGCCCTGTGAATTAGGTAAATTGGTTATAAAGTCGATAGCGAGGTGAGACCACGGCCTCTGCGGAACTTGAAGTGGCACTAACTTTCCCACTGGTAGGTGCCTTTGAAGCTTGCTGGTGGCGCAGACAGGGCATGACTGGTTGGCCTGCAGGTTTTCTTTCTCCATCTCCCACTGGACAGGCGCCACGAACACCGACTCAGGCAGTATGGTGGTGGGTTTTCCCTCTCCCAGTTCTTCTTCTGATTGCCGGGAGAGGGCATCTGCCTTGGCATTCTTGGCGCCTGGCCTGTAAGAGATGGTGAAATAAAATCTTGTGAAAACCAACGCGCTTGGTGGGGGTTCAACCTTTTCGCAGTTCTAAGGTACTCTAGATTGCGGTGATCCGTGTACACCATAAATGGAAAATTTTGCCCCCTCCAGCCAGTGTCTCCACTCCTCCAAGGCCAGCTTTACTGCCAAGAGTTCCCAGTCGCCCACGTGGTAATTCCGCTCAGCAGGGCTCAGCTTCCTAGAAAAGAAAGCACACGGGAATAACTTGGGGGGCGTTCCGGACCTCTGAAACAGTACGGCCCCCACTCCTCTGTTTGAGGCGTCCACCTCTATGATAAACTGCTTCTCTGAATCTGGGTGTTTGAGGACGGGGGCCGTAGTGAACCTGTCCTTGAGTTCACGGAATGCCTCCTCTGCTTCCTCCGTCCAGACCAACCTTTTCCTGCTCTGCACCTGCTTTCTAAGGAGAGAGGTGAGTGGGGCAGCCTCGGAGCTGAAGCCTCGAATAAACCTGCGGTAAAAATTCGCAAACCCCAGGAATAGCTGCAGCTCCTTCACGATCTCCGGCCGCGGCCAGACCAACACTACCCCCATCTAGTTTTCATCCATCCTCACCCCCTTCGGGCTGATTATGTAACCTAAAAAGGGGACTACAGAGGCATGGAACAGACACTTCTCCGCCTTTACATACAGCTGGTTCTTGAGCAGTCGTTTAAGGACGGCTCTGACGTGGTGCACGTGCTACTCACGTGTCCTTGGGAAGATGAGAATATCGTCAATATACGTCAGAACCGACCTTCCTAACATGTCCCGAAACAACTCGTTAATGATTGACTGGAAGACTGCGGGGGCCAACGAGATACCAGTCTTCCATTTGTCCCCCGCCCTAACCTTGACCAAATAGTACGCCGACATAAGGTCCAGTTTGGTAAATATTTTGGCCCCTCTGACCTGTTCAATGATGGCTGGTACTAACGGTAGCGGGTAATGCAAGGGTTTCAGGACGCTGTTGAGACCGCGATAGTCGATACACCCCCATCTTTCTTACTTACAAAAAAGAACCCAGCCGACACCGGGGAGGAGGAGTGTCAAATGTAACCTAACTCTAAGGCTTCTCGAATGTACTCCTCCATGGCCTCTGTTTCGGCCCTGGATAAGGGGTAAGTATGGCCCCGAGGGGGCATGCACCCTGGCTTCAGTTCAATGGCGCAATCCCAGGGGCGGTGCGGCGGTAACTGGGTGGCCTTGCTAAAGACCTCCAATAGGTCGCTATTCTCACGGGGAATATTGGCCCGCTGGAGTCCTTTCGCACCCTCCATGCTTGTGGCGGCGCATGCTAGATTGAGGCAATTGGTCTTGCAATGAGCAGACCATTCGATTATTTCGGCTTTACGCCACAAAATAACGGGGTTATGTTTCCTCAGCCAGGGTAAACCTAGTATTACCCTGTGCGAGGTAGATTTTATCACATAGAATTGAATGCTCTCCACATGCACTGCCCCAACGGTCATCTCAATGGGCTTTGTGAGCCTGCTCACCTTGACCCCCCCCTATGCGCCGCCCATCTAGTGCTAGCACCGACACGGGTTGCTTCAACCAAACAAAAGCCAGGCCTAAACGCTGCTCGAAAACCTCATCGATGAAGTTGGCCGCGGATCCGGAGTCGATGAGGGCTGAAATGGTGGAAAAAGAGGGGTGGTTAGCGAACTTTACCGGCACGGTTAGAGGACCAGCTAACAGGCTAACTTCCACACTCACCTCTTTTTTGCACCTCTCTGTTGCCTCCGCAGGCTTGGAGGGGCACCTCGCGACCCTGTGCCCCAGCTCGCCACAATAGCGACACAGCCCCAGTCTCTCACGCCTCTCGCGCTCTCTGGCCGACAGTCGCACCATGCCCATCTGCATGGGCTCCTCGCTGGACGTCGTGGATGACTATTGCGATCTTTTTATAGTCACTCTCGGTAGGAATCCCTGGCAGTTGTTCGGATTCCCGTCATATTTGTCAGGTTTCGACACTTGCCCTTCTTGGGGGTTGTAGATGGTAGCGCTCGGCTGTACAGGGGAAACCGGAAGGGGACCAGGTGAGGGAGGGGCTGCCTCTTCAGCTTGCTGCGGCCACCTGGTGGCCAATTGCTGCAAGGTCAGGGTGAGTTCCTCCAAACTCACCCGCATTTGGCTTATCGCCTGCTGCTGGGCGTTCAACCTTTGACCCTGCTCGACCACAGCACCCAGGATCTCTGGCACGCTGGGTCCAGCGGGGTCCGGTTCCTCTGCTGTGTCCATGTTAGGCAAAGACTTCTGTAATGCTTACTGAGAGTCTTGGACACAAATGCAGAGTTTGGCTATTTATTGACAGTCCAGGGGCAAGGCAACCTCGTAGTCAACAAACAGGCAGGTTCAAACACCGGCAGTCGGGAGCCTGAAGGTAAGACCAAACTTGAAACCGTAACCAGTCCAGGGTCAAACCATGCAGGCAGATAACAGAAGCTCAGGCTAAGGACTTAGGCTAAGAATCTGTGAGTAGATACTAAGGCTGAGGATCTAAGACTAAGGATGCTAAGGCTAAGGATGCTAAGGCTAAGGATGCTAAGGCTAAGGATGCTAAGACTAAGGAACTCCTGAGAGTACGGCTTATAACACCATGTGAAACAAGTAGTCTTCGCATCCTCCTGTGTTCCTGGCGATGTTAAATAGCCCTCCGGTGATTAGCCCCAACATGCTTCAGGTGGGGTCTTGAAAACCGGAGAACTAGTACTCGGGTGACGACGACCGCTGGTGGCCACCAGATGGAGCCAGATCTCCTGCTGGCCTTACACCAGTATATAGGTTTAAATAGTAATGTTATTCTCCATGCATGACATGTTATATATTCTGTACATATTACTTCATATCCCATTTCCTGGAAAAGTTAGACATTTTGAAAATGCAATGACAACAAGAATGGGTGATTTGTTCTCTTGAACTTTTATTTAACTTTAAAAAAAAAAAACATTTACAATGTTTTGTAAAACTGGTATTTTGTATTAACAAAAGCTTTTGAAAGCTGCCCATTGCTCCACATGTGCATGTGTGAGGAATTAAATGCAGAAGTCACATTTTGTTGTGGTGCTGGAGTGTGTTCACAGTGACAAATAGTCACTTTCACTTTATTTTATAAAATGTGCCATATTTTCAATAGAAGACAAATCTGGAGACTGCTGGAAGGATAATCAAGCACACATAGTCAGTGTCTACAAAGCCATGATGTTGTAGTACATAGAGAATGAGGCATGGTATTGTCTTACTAAAATAATTATAGACTTTCTGGGAAAAGACGTTGTCTTGATGGCAGCATATATCTCCCTAAAATACCTATATAAGCATCTGTATGAATGGGGCCTTCATATGTATGCAAGTCACCCATGCCAAGAGAAATGATGCACCTTTATACCATGACAAATGTTGGCTTTTGAACTTTTTGCTGATAAAAGTCTGGATAGTCCTTTTTGTCTTTGGAACAGAGAACAAGCTAAAACATGGACTCATCTGACCAAAGCTCACATTTGCAGTGGATCTGGATTTGATTACAATTGGATTCATCTGAAATGAATTTAGGCCCAGAGAACTCAACATAGAAGTGAGGTTTGGCTTTCTTTTTGAATCACAGAGTTTAAGGTTGCATTTCTTGATTCGTGTGGATTGTGTTTCAGGTTGCATTTCTTGATGCAATGAACTGCTTTCTGATGTATTCCTGAGCCCATGTCTATATTTATCACAGCAGGATGACGGGTTCTCATGCAGTGACTTTTGAGGTCTTAAATGTCATACACATTTAACAGTGGTTTCTGCCTTTGCTATACCCCAACCGAAGTTTCGCTAAATTCCCTGAATCTTTTCATAATATTAAGTAGTGTAAATAGTGAAAGACTAAAATTCTTTGCAATGAGAAATGTTCTTTTTGAATGTTCTTACAAAGTTTGGCACATAGTAGTAAGTCATGATCCAGTGTTTGTTTGCAAAGATTAAGCCTTTGGTGGATGCTCCTTCCATAAGCAATATGACACCCTTACCTTCAGTTGCTTTGTGCAACATTTCAAAACTGTTAATATGAATATTATATACATCTTTCACTTAGTTTTCCCCTTCTCAGCTTTTTTAAAGCATGTTGTCAGTTAAATTATGTCAGTAATGTAAGTTAAATTAAGGCTAAAGAGAATATACCAATTTATAGATTTACATCTTTGCATTTACAGATAAATGTACATACTATATGCAATAAAAATTTTCCTATCACATTTAAATCACATAGATTTCTAATTTTTATTTAATATTATATAATATTATTACACAATAATAATTTTAAATGTATCTATGTATCTGTACTGGTTCTGGGATGCTAATATTTTGGAGGTGGAGGAGGATGTTATAATTGTATAGAGTGATTAGGCAGGTGCATTAAAGATGCAGTGTCTGTAAGCTTCTTGTACTCTCTCTTTCTCTCTCTCTCTCTTCTTTTCTCTCTAGCATGTGGTCCACTGGGTACCATCCCAATCCCTCCTTGGAAATTGGTGAAAAGTGTGTCCTATACTCTTCAGCATTTTGTGGTTTAAAATTTGTGTACGTGTGAAAAGGGAAGTTTAAAAAAACTGTACCACCTTGGCATTTCCTGTGTGTGAGGGGGCATATTTAGAGGATTAGGATAACTGTGTTTGCAAAATGGATTAATTTGAACAGATGCCGGGACTAACCCCCACTTATCTGCGATAAGGTGAGCAGATGTCCCAACTTGGCAGAGACTCAATAAGAGTTTTATTACAGGGGTCTAAAGTATCCCAGGAGAGGACCCGCAAAGCAGCCGCATATAATCTACCCTTTCGGAAGAAGTCAGCTCGGAGGGTTTGCCTGATTTGTTTGCCTTGTTGCTGGAAGTATTTGTGTGAAAGTGTTGTATGAAAGCTCAATTAAGCCAAAGTAATGCTCCAGAGCTCACAGCGGTCTGAAGCTCCAGTACTAACTATATTAATCTGAGCAATAACTGTATCAACAAACCCTCAGGAAACATGAAATTAAACTGTCGGTATCTGGTGTGCAGACAGGCTTGATCAAGTTGCTTCAGGAGCTGTTGTTTTGATCTTTGCATCTCTGATCACTGAGAATAATTATGAGAATAATTATGAGAAAAACCAAAAAATGCTATCATAGATTAATATAGCACATACACTATTACTGCATACTATATTTGCACAGACTACACATAATTTATCAAAGTCACAAGCCAAGCACAGTAACTGTAAGGTAAACTGTACATTTATTTGATAACACAATGCGACTCATTTTAATCCTTTTGAGAAAATAAAGACAGAAATGACTCAGAGGCAGTACAGGAAAGAAATCCGCAGCACAATACGGTGGTGCAAATTTGTTGTACAGCTTGCATTGCATCAGTTCAGAATGACCACAAGCCTGTTGCTGCAACTGCACAGCATGCCTGTAAATGTGTTTTTTGCAGGAATCCATTTGCATCTTGCTATATAGTGCTGTCCAGTCATGCAACACAAAGAGAGGCAAAGCACTGCGCTCGGTGAATGTGAGCAAAAAAAAACCCTGAACGGCCCAACATGAACGTTAAGAGTTTATGTACAGTTAACAGTTAAAAACTGTTAGAAAAAAACCAATGAGATGTTGATTGCATAATCCCGTAATGCAAATCTGGGTCACCATTTCCAAAAACAATTTGGCAATTGCAGCAAATAGCTTACAAATTTACAAGAAGGGCTGGATCTCCATAATGTGTTTATGAAATGAAGTGTAGTACTTGTCTGAGCTACTAAACAAACAACACAAGTTCATACATAATTCCATCAAGAGGAAATCCTCCATGGTGCCAACGTTTCAGAAACTGCATGTTAATATGCACGGACCAGTTTAGGGAACAAACTTGCAGAGCAACAGCTGATGCAACAGAGAAGCAATGCCCATTCCAGAAAGATCAGTATACAACGTTGACATAACCTATTCCGTTGGCATCCCTCCTCTAAGATGTAAATGCATTTGTAAGAACCTGGGGGCATTGAGACTCCATTGTAATTCCAGCTATGACTTGAAGAACATTTTCTAAGCCGTCCTCTGTGAAAACTTCTTGAGCTCTTCCAGTGTTTTGCATCAGCACTTTGAGCTTGGTTACAGGGGGGGATTCTATGTTTATTCAGATAAAATTAAGGTCAGCTGGCATCATGGAACAAATACACCCACATTTTTACAAAATGCAATAAAAAAAAGAAGTTAATTCACATGAACCTTCATTTAACTGACTGAAGCTGCACAAATTTTCAGTAGTTTTACTGATCAACTTAATTACTAATTTAGAATTTAATGGCTGCAACACACAAACAAGTTGGGACTTGAGATAAATAAGATTGAAAAGTGCACAGAATATTCAAGTAACCTTGGTTTAAAAGACCCCACATTAAGCAGGCTATTGGTAGCAGGTGAGGATTCATGATTCTCAGGAAGTCCATGGTTATTTCAGCAAGAGAATTCCAGGCTTCATTCTGCATATGCTACAACAGCATGGCTTCATAGACACAGTGTGCATGTACTTGACTGGCATGCTACTATCTCCTATTGAAAATGTATGGTGCATCATTAAGAAAAGAATTGGACAATGTCATCCATGAACTGTTGAGCAGCTTAAGGCTTATTTTGGGAAAGAATGGGCAAAATAAAAACAAAAAAACAAAAAAAAAACAGGCTAGCATTCACCCCCCACAAGCATCAATGAGCCTTGGTTGCCTTGCCGTCGAATCACAAGTAGTCCTTCCTTGGATCATTTTTGGTAGGTACTAACTACTGCAAACCTAGGACACACCACAAGACCTGTCATTTTGGAGATGCTCTGACTCAGTCCTTAACAAGGCCCTTGTAAGAGTGGCTCAGATCTTTACACTTGCTGCCGAGAAATGCAGAGCAATAGATTTACTACACCTACAATGAGCATACAAGTTGGACCTAATGAAGTTGCTCATTGGTGGGCATATATAATTACATAAAAAAATTGTACAATCATGTCTAACTGAAGGAACTGAAGAAGTACCCTTGAGTTACTGCCCCAGTAACAATTTAGTATATGTGAAAGTTTTTAGTACCTTGATTAAAAACAAACATGCAAAGCTGTAATTGTATTGGGCATAAATATCCTCATATATTTATTCAGAATGGCCTAAAAATGTTTTCTTTTAATTTTTTCTTGTTTTCTAATATGTTTTTCTAATGGTTGTTAAGAAATTACTTCGACAATAAATGTAAACATATCCTAGGGTTAATGTTACAAAGTGATCTCAAAAAAGGTCTGTACTCCTCATTGCACATGCATTTAATGGCAACATGCACAAAACTGTGCAAAAGGAAAACACTGCTCACTGACGTGCTCTGTTGACGCTGTTATCTTTCCCCTAATTTACTTCTAAAGAAGCATCCATGAGTCCTGTTTTAAATTTCTTACCATTATGCAGATTGTCTGAATTCAGATGGGTAAAATAAGTGCAAAGGCCATAGACCTCCTTAAAGCCTGGCAGTAATTTGCACTTAAAAGCCATTTGTTGCAGACAATAGCCCAGGTGCAATGTCCTTGACAGCGTGCTTCATTTTCTCCTGTGAGGCAGAAAGTTAGAGTCACACCTGTTTCGTCCTGTTGAGTTTTTTTTTTTCTCTCTCTCGCTTTCGGTTTGCTCAAGGCCAAGCTAATATAGCCTGTGCTACAATTACATACAGCTGAAGCTGTCACGACCAATTATGTATCCAACGCCTGTTCACTAAATCCTCATCTCAGGCTTCGTCCTGGGTTTTGATTTATGAAGTCCCTCTATCGTACTACTGTATATGTCATTCTCATGGTAAGCATCCATACTTGTGTTCATTCACTTATGGCCTTTACACATGTAGGATATTTCTAGAGAAGTGGTTTGGTCAATTAGTCCAATTGACCCCTAGTTAAATGTGTTCTGACTTAAAACCATGTCTTTTGTTCATTCCTCTCCAGCATGTTTACTGGATCTTGCCACCAACTGATTAATGTTTGGCCATATGCTACTTGTGGCCTATTGAGGCAGCATTCTATTTTCCCCTCGTGATACTTCCCAATTTCCCCTCGTGACACTTCCCTAATAACACCCTAGACAATGGTTCACTCACATTGATTAAAATCCATACATTTTTGTGGTTTAGCAGGGATTAGAGCGACATCTAAGAACTGAAAAATCATTAATGGCGATGTTTCATATGTTGAGAGGATTAAAAGACTAAATCTGTACTCTTGTGTTGTTGCTTCCTCAAGTAGATGCCCTCTTTTTATGCTTTCGTGTCAGCTGTGCTCTATTTAGAAGAAGTAATGTCACAATATTTTTGTGATATTGGGCTTCATAGTGCATTAATGTGTATGTCAGAAATGGCCATTGGTGACTGGCTTCAATGTTTACCTTGCATGTGAAAAATCACATTTTTATTAATAAAAATAAGCACAATCACCACCAACAGAAAGTAATGCTTCGAAAGGCGACGTCTGACCTGAGAGGAAACAGTTAATAGTGTATGCACAGAGAGTGGGAAAGAGTTAGTGAGTGAGCAAGAGAGCTAGGTGACCTTGTTACCAGTCGGGTTGAGTTGGACAGGCTGGTAGGAGGTTCGTGTCTACGGGGAAGGACAGACAGATGCTCGCTCTTTTTTCCCAGGGTGAGACATCTCGCCCGGCACAGGCAGCACACAATCTGGCCCGAGCAGCTGTAACCCTAATGATCACTGGTGGCGCTGCACCTGACCGGCTTAACGCTGGCCCAGCCCGCCCGCACCCCCGGCCCGCCAGTCTCCTCTTTGACCTACAGCAGCTTCAAACTCTGTGATAAAAAAAAGGAAAAGCTCTCTAACACACACAGACGCATACACACTGCATAAACTGACAGCAAGGCAAGTGTAGCAAGCAAGGCCCCCTGCTCTGAGGCAAAGGAGAAAAAGGGATATATAAAGAGTGAGAGTGACAGAGAGAGAAAGAGAGAGAGAAAGAGAGAATGCAAGAATGCAAGAGAGAGAGTCAGAAAAAAGCAGGGAGTGGGTTCCCCTCTTTGCCCCCTATGATCCTGTCTGAGCTGCTTATCTGAGTGCACCCACACTTGCTCTCCAGCGGCCCAGGAGCTCCGGCTTCATCCTCTCCCCGGCCCACTGCTCTCCGCAGCGTCTCGCAGGAATGAGTGTGAGGGGCTTGGAGCCAGGGGCTGGGGTAGGGGTTATAGAACCTACCAGAAACAAAGAGAGAGCAAAAAGAGAGAGAGTGAGAGCGAGAGAGAGAGAGCGAGTGAGAGAGAGCGAGCGAGAGAGAGAGAGCGGGAGAGAGAGAGCGGGAGAGAGAGCGAGAGAGAGAGAGGGAGAGAGAGAGAGCGAGAGAGAGA
>JBBPDA010000001.1:46436314-46449064 GCA_037974385.1 Arnoldichthys spilopterus
CTGCTGCTTCTGTATCTTACAGTCAGCCACCACAAACAGAAACAGGCTTCTGTTAGCCCTTAGAGTGTAAAATCTGGTGTCAGGTGACTGGTGTAATTTTGTAGGCTTGTTTGTTGGATATCTGCAACCTTTGGCAATCTTGTCATATCTAGCAATGATTCCCAGCTCTAGCATTAAAA
Source organism: Arnoldichthys spilopterus (assembly GCA_037974385.1). Classification (NCBI taxonomy): domain Eukaryota; kingdom Metazoa; phylum Chordata; class Actinopteri; order Characiformes; family Lepidarchidae; genus Arnoldichthys; species Arnoldichthys spilopterus. The sequence continues at coordinate 46,436,494 of JBBPDA010000001.1, forward strand.
GTGCACCTTGCACGGCAAGGCTTCTTGCTTATCTGCTCTAATAAACCAAAACTATATCTTAGCTAATTTTCAACTTCTTCTTGAGCTCAGCTGGCAGAGAACACGGAAACACGTAATCTTGCAGTACAGAGGAGGTTCCAGCAGTGGACTTGGGGAAACACTGATATAATAACATGTCTCAGAAAAGATGCATACAGCTTCCTAATATTATCTAACACAATAAAAATGCACTCAATGTACTTAAAATATTCAAATGTGTAAACACTTTCACATAAACAAAACATATTAACTCAAAACTCTTTTGGCACTATTTCAGCTGGTGTAATTTATTCCATTTAGGTAGAAATTATGTACAAATTTGAATTATGTAGACTGAATACATCACAATTTTTTTAGTGCATAAAGCAAAATCAGTGTGGAATTGCATGTGAATAGAATAAAGAGAAGGCATTTCATATTGTAAGTAGCTGGGATCAGACTGTAGCTTAGGTCAGCTGTTATTGTTTCAAAAGGGGGTGCTAGTTAGCTTTTGTCAGCTTTTCCTTTTGGCACAGGAGACAGGAAGCAGCAGCTCTGTTGTAGAACAACCAAAGTGCACAATAAAAATGCTCATCATGTCTTTATGACAGCTCCCAGTTCTCTAGTGAATGTTGAAGTTGTTGTGTTACAGCAAATCCATTATATAGCTTGCCTGTAGGGATTTGGAACTGGCAGGCCTGAATTGTGATAGTAGTGCAAACATTCTACCATATTAGTGGCAGATACCCAAGATCAACAAACCTCTATGATTTCTCAATAGGAAGATTGAAAATATTGCATTATAAATAAAGTATATTAAGTCATATATTCTCATCTAAAATGCAGATATAGTACATTTAGTTGTACTTTGTTAGGGTTAGGTTTAGCAAAATGTAAGTTAAAAATGAGCATTGCCAAAAAATCTTTACTCTCATAATAAAAAGTGATAAAAACAATTCCATAAATGAACCACTTTTAGTTCCCTAGGAATACTATGGTTTAAAAATGATTTTTAAAAGTAAAGAACCATATACTTTTACCGTTTAAAGAAAATTCATATAATGTAAAGATAAAGCTATAGTTCAGGTTTTTCACACTATGTCGAGGTTCTTTAAACTTCTAAAAGGTTCTCCACATTCACAGATTTAATTTAAGAGCCATGCATTGAAAGGTTTTTGTTTTTTCTTGAAAATCAAATGTTGTTCTTCTAAGAACGCATGCAAAGAACCTATTTTTGGTACCTCTATTTTTATGAGTGCAATGGCATCAAAATAAACTGTTAAACGCATATATTTTAAATTTTATTATATAAATTATTTGGGGTATTTTCTACTCATTACACTGCAGTTACTAAGGCCGTGTCTACATCTCTGCTACAAAGTAGAGTTTATGAAATGAGTGGCTGTTGATACTGGAGAAGTCTGCTTTTGGGTGTGCGCATCTGCTTTGGATAGCGCATGTGACATGGACATTACCCAGCCATTCAGAGCCACTTGTCTTTCCAGTGCTGCAGTGGCCACAGTTTTCACAGGGTGTTATTTACCCCAAGACAGGCCAGCCCATGCCTCCCATACCAAACAGAATTGTGTATTGTTGTCAGCTACTGTCAATCTGTCACCCATGACAACAGTGGTGTTTACATAATGTCCTTCCCTTTCTCGTGGATCGCCAAGGCAATGGGAGCATATGGGGGATTAATCAAAAATACAAATCTTTATCACCACGCTTACAGCATTTCAAGCATGGACAGTGGAGTGAGAGGGAGAAAAAAATAGTTGGAACATGAAAAAATATGTGGCTAAGAGGGCCTCATTGTTACATGTGTGCTTAGTTAACTGTAAGATTGTTCAGCAGAGAGGCACTCAACTCTAGGGCCTCAATTTAAATGGTAATAACACTGAGCCAGATGCAATTATCTCTTGCTTATTCTCAATTATTCACAGGCCTCACTGTATTATTCATCACCATGATACCTCTTTATGGTTACAGCGACGACGTACACAAACCAGCAACCCAGGATGGTGTACCCAGGAGCATACATGCCCTCTAAATGCTGTGCTATGCAGAGGAAAGGGAGAAAAGGGTATAATACAAAGCCAGGTTAAGATTACACAGATAATTTACAGTGTCATAGAGAACACAAAAAAGTGCATTTAAAATAAACAAAACTAAACACATTTCCATACAGTATATACCATATTTCTTTGGTCGGTGCAGCACTTAAAAATGCACTAAAAGGTGACAAGAGTGGTACTTTTAAGGGTACTTTAAGTATCTTTAAGTAGGGAACACAGTTGTATTATATTCTTGGAAATAACTCTATAAATTAATTACAGTTTAGTTGCTTTGACTCCTCATACACTGACTTTTTAATTTTTCTATTTTAAAACATTACGTTTTTACAAAAGGGTACATACTAATATGCCCCTTTCCTCTGGAAAAGTGAATCCCACACAGCTTTACAGCTTATTGCACAACCAGACCTCAACTCAACCTTTCTCTGGGGGCACATATGCATCATTTGTTCTATGGTGAACAAAAATGTACTTGTGTTGCACCCTCTTTTTCTAAAGTGAACTATTTAGCTAAAGTTAATGACAGATTGAGCATGGTCAGCTTCCCCATCCTCTATGCACACATGCCCTATTGCTATCGTTATCAGTATGTGAAGTGAGGGAGTTGCAGAGACCAACTGTAAGTGTGTGTGCATGTGTGTGTGTCAGTGCACCTAGGGCAGATCCATTCCTTCTCCACACTGATACAGCCCCTTCATAAAACTGCAAGCAGCATAGCATCCCCGAGAGGAGCCAGCTTCAGCTGGCATGCTTTTTATCAGCAGCACCAGCAGCTCCGTGGCCCACGTCACCCACCCCGTCCAGCACATTACCAAATTAGTCCCAGTATCAGCTGTTATCTGGTCCTGCTGAGGCTGCTGCCAGGGCTGGGCTGCTGTCTCCTCTCCTCCGGCCCCCGTTTATCCATCCATCCGTTCGTCCCCACATCGTCCTATAGAGTCCCAGGCCAGCGCAGCAGGCCCGCTTGAGCCTCCCCAGACTTCAAGCTCTAGCAGGCCTTGGGGAAATGAAAGGCCCTGTTTCCTTTTAAGGCCCTGTAAGTATGTCTGTGACATAAACATATACTCACAGGGCTGGGTGGGAAAACAGTCACCCCCTCCTTTACATGCAGTTATGTGATGTCACCTAAGATATCCATTCTGAATGCTTTAACTCTATCTAAGCTACCTTAGATGCATGAAATACACCAAATCCATAATACGTTTTATTATTATTATCTAGGCAATCCAAGAGATTCATAAGGCAAGAGAAAGTTTTTTTCCTAGGAAAAAGGTGCCAGCATTACCCTTTTTGTGCTCCTCAACCCTCAACAGATGTGTGTGCTTGACCCTGCGTGATTCCAGCTCTGGCAGCCGCGTGCACGAGTGACGTCATGTGCGAGCAACTTCTCCAAGTCTTCTCTCTCATACTTCTCCACTTAGTTCACCGTCTGAGTGTGAGTGTGTTTGCATGTGTGGAAGGGGGGGGGGTCATGGGAGTGAGCCAGGAACCCCCCCACCCCCCACCCCCCCTCGGCGGGACAGCAGGAGGAAGCCAAAGGCGCGCGGGCGACAAGCTGCGGCAGCCTGAACCGCGCGCTGCCATCCAAACATAAATAACGTCTCTCTGGCACGGACAGTCCACACGCTCTGCCTCCGCGTGCCAAGGTTTTCTCTTTCTCTTTTTTCCGCCCCTTCTTCTTCTTACTTCTCCATACTGTATCACACTCCACCACCACCTCCCCAACGAAGTCCTAGTGCATATTTACACCCAGAGAGCTGTATCTCAGGCACAGAGCTGCCGGAGAGACGATCAGGAGAAACTTCTCAGACTCTTGATTTCATGAGATGCCGTTAAACATGCACATTCGACGCTGACAAAGCCAGAAAAAAATTATTTCGATGTGAAGGACTGAAATGTAAAAATGCAAATAAGTAATATTTCCCCAATTTCTTGGTTCATTTAATCACGTGATCGTGGCAAATCACGTGGAATTTAAGGGTCAGGAGTCAATTTTTTGTTTATTGCAAAGGAACTGAACTATTTTTTATATTGTGCTTATCTATCTATCTATCTATCTATCTATCTATCTATCTATCTATCTATCTATCTATCTATCTATCTATCTGTCTGTCTGTCTGTCTGTCTGTCTGTCCGTCCCTCCGTCCATCCATCCATCCATCCATCTATCTGTCTATCTAACTGATATATTTAACTTTATATATGTGCGTGTGTGTGTGTGTTATGTCAGCGTGTCATAGAATGCATTTATTCCATCTTGTTCATTGTTATCTGACGTCTACATACAAGGCACTTGAATTTTTACAACCATTTACAAGCATATATTACAATCAGACTGTTTTACCTTATTTTGAGTGGTTATGAGTATTTGATAAGCTCTGCTCTGATTGGTTGGTTTATGGAGCCAGCGCTGCAAGAAAAAACAAAATGCCAAAAGAGATCAATACAGTTGTTCGAGTTGAATCGTGCAGCGTTTAGGCTTAAAACCTTGTATGTTTGAGGGACAAACCGACAAACAAACTGAGGAACAGCTATTGATAATAAAAAGGTACAAATATGCAACAAACATATTTAAGGTGCAAAACCTGATGTCAAGGAACACATTAAATGGTTGAGGAAACATTTATATTGTACATTGAGAGACAAAAATTGGACATGTACGGTACCTTTTTCTGGCACTGTAATCTGTTATAGTCTGGTCTCCTGGAGCCATGTTTCATACTCTTTGCATGGGTTTTCCACTCATGGGTACTGTAGACTGGAACAGTTCAACCACAATGGACCACCTGCATGTTTTCCCCAATAGAAGCTGACTCTACTCTGACCTTATTACTGTTAACTAGAGACTGTGCTGGTAGTGGTTAAGTTTGTTGACTTGTCTTTTCTTGTTAGTCACCTCCATGATTATATATTTTTTTATTCTTTTTGGCTATTCAGTGTCAACCAGAGGAGGATGGATTCCACTTTTTGCCACACGTTTCAGTGAGTTTTTCCTTGCCTCTGTTGCAGTGAGCTTGTTCATCAGGAGCACAGACTAAAGCTGTTCAGTGACAATGTCAGTTTGATAGACTTTAATTTTATGGTTTCATTCTACTGTGCAAAGAAAAGAAAATAATACATATAAAACACACTGAGAACTGTTCCTCTGTCAATATCAAGCAACTTTTTATGGACATTTTTACACATCCCTAGACATCCCATCACTCTGCTGTTTTTTGTAAGCAGTGATGGCCTAGTGGTTAGGACCTTGCCTCGTGAACAGAAGGTCACAGGCTCAAATCCTGACCCGGGTAGGGTATCATTGAGAGTATCGTCCCACTACACTGCTCCCTGGCCAGTGCTGATGGCTGCCCGCTGCTCCAGGTGTGCATGTGTGATGGGTTTAATGCAGAAATCACATTTTGTTGTGGTGTGATTGAGTGTGTTCACAATGACAGTTACTTAACTTTTAACATTTTTCCCGTGCTGTAGGTTTAAAACCACCTTGCCCTATTGTTGCTCACCTTGCCCTATTGTTCATTCCTGCAAGCTGAGTATGCCATTACTCTAGAACACACACTCAGCCTGAGACTCACCAAACGCTGCTGTCACCATGGCAACGCTGCACTTTTGCTGCCAAGAACTTGACCTGCTCCCTCCATCCCTCCGTAAGCGGCTAAATGTGCCAAACAGGCTCACACACACGCACACACACACACACACACACACACACACACACACACACACACATTTGTATTTCTATTTGTATTTCCCATTGCTGACATCTAAACCCAACCCTAACCTCAGCCTCAGTCTAAGCAAAAATAAACATTTTTTACTTTTTCAGATTACAGCATTGCATCTTTGGCTGAAAATGTATATTTTGACAGGTACCATCCAGATTTAATGTAAATTCTATGTGTTAATTTCTTCACATTGACACATTTACTCTCTATATACACATTACTTGATCATAGTCCACTAAGCTGATCTTAAATATGCATCTCTTTTGGTACCTACTAACTAATAGTACCTACAAACTTAATAGTCCACGACACCTTCCTGCACATTGCTTGTAAACTGCATATTTTGTCAGGGACCCATGAGCAAGGTACCGTCCCCAATGTCAGCTGTGCACTGCTGGGTTAAATGCAGAGGTCACACTGCATTGTGGTGCACTGTGTTGTGCTGTGGTGTGTTTACAATGGCAAATAATCACTCACTCACATGTGCATGTCTAAACTACTACAGAGACAGCATCTGAACCAAATTACATGTGTGCATAAATACTTGGCCAGTAAAGCTGATTCTGATTCTGAAATAGGAAGTACCAGCAGTAGCTGAGTCTCCCGACTCTAACCTCAAAAATACCAGTGCGTGAACCTTTTTTTTAATTATTATTATTATTATTATTATTATTATTATTATTTGTGCTGTATATGTTTGGTAAGGAGCCAAGCTCTCGAGAAATGGTGAAGGAAGGAAGGAATTTTTGGGATTGTAAAACTCACATCCGCCGCTGACCTAATGGCCAGCAGATATGCCGACTACTGTTTCTTGCAGGCGATAGAAAGCCTTCGTCTGGGGCTATCTAACCCTGCTGCCCTAGGAGAGTGTGCCACAGAAACTGACACGTTAAAGGAACAAGCTCCTGACGTGTTAGTTAATGCAACAGCAGGCGGTCAGAGACTTAGCATTACAAACAGTGGGGATTTGTCTGTTGATAAGACATGACAGATGAGACGGAGGAGTGGCGTGTTCTTTTATGGACGGAGATAGCTGATGTAAATAGGCGGATTCTGATGGCTCAGCTTACAGAAATGCCCTTGGTGGGCCATTACATGATTTGGGCAATGTTCTTTCTCTGCAACCAGATACCCGCACAGGCCGAAACTGAAAACAGCAAATTTTAAACTCCCATTTAGAATAAACAACAAAGCCTTTTATGAGCCCAAACTCACATTGGATTCATAACTCCCTATTACATCATTGCTGACAGTTACTAGCCTTTAAGAAGGACTGAATGCACTTAAGTGCCCCTTGGACTATTATAATTCTGAGACACCTGTCTATGGATGCCAGGGTGAAATAGAGGCATGTAGTACTGGAACTGCAGTTTATAGCAGGGCAAAAGCTAATGCAATAACAGTGACCTCAGCAATTAGGCTAAGCCAGGCCTCTGCTGGTTTGTTTTCACTGATAACATCGTAAATGAGGACAGCATGCTGATCGAAAGGCGATACCCTCATTTTCATTCGCCATCTCTCTTGTTTTAAGGGTCCTTTGCCTTAGCTGATGTCATGTGCTAATTGGTAATTAGCATGATGCTCTGCCAGAGTTAAGCTCATTCGTGCATTTATCAGACTTAGCAAAGAGCTGCTAGTTGTCCAGTGATGTTACATGTACATTTCAGCTTTTTTATAAAGTACAGATTTATTGCTCTATGAACTAGAAGTGAGCCAAGTCTGGTATCAGTATCCACATGCAAGGGTGTAGTTTGATTTCATTAGTAGGTGACTTACTCTGAAACCCTTCACTCCCAAATAGACACAAAAATAAGAGGCTGTGTCATGCATTTGTTCATGCTGACATTATTTCAGATCAGTATAATAGTAATTATACCATGGATGGAACTATATAAGCTTATTTATCAATAAGGTGGCAAAACCCATTGTGGATCATGTGCATTATGACTTTTGTAGTATGATTTATCCTACTTAGTGGTTTTCCTTAAAAACTTGCGCAATCACTAAGATACAAGCAAAGTTATTCAGACAAGTTTGATATGAAATGGCTCATTGTAGAGAAACATACCCTCTCTTTTTTACAGCGGTGGTGGTAGGAACCAGGGTTTGCAAAGTCTTCTTTGTATTAGCTACCCAATGCCATAAAAATGTTAATGATAATAAAATAGTGATAAATCTGAAAACAATAAACCATTCTGTTCAGTGACAGTTTTATCTTGCTATGCTCTGTATGTTATTTTTTTGCTTTAGGTCAAAGTCTCAGGCTATTCAGTAGTATTTTATATAATAACTTTCCAAGAGTGGCATTCAGTTCTTCAGATTTCTGGTTTCTATCACCACCACTGTGAACATTTCTGACTGTGTAAGTTTTCTTAGAATGGAGCATTTCACAGCCAACTGCTCCTAATGACCCCTCTTGAAAAATCAGGGGGAATCCCCATTTAAAAGTAACTCTTTGGTAAATTTGCTTAAATTAGAGTCAATTTGTTTCATAATCAAGAATGGCACTTTAAATAACATGTCCTGCACACTCTATACCTTAGTGCAGACCAGGTCTGATCCATGGCAGGTGTACTTTTACGTGTTCTTTAATTTGAAACAAATTAGGTTAGAACGCTTTTTTGGGTTATGCACCGAGGGCCGGTGCTGTCTATACCTCCAGGCACACACACACCAAATTACACCCGCTACCATGCTGTCAGCCTAATGGAGAAACCCACCAGCATGGCTACTCACCCAAAAAATCAACAAAAAATGGGAAAACAACGCACCTGGATAAATTTGTCCAAGTATTTTTTCATAATTAAAGTTAGCGGTATTTGTCTGTAGACACAAAGAGATGGATGGAGTGAAAAGCAGCTTGTATTCTGCATTCATACAAAGGAAGTGGGGCCCTATTGGTTTGGTAGAGGATGCTCTTCCTCCTCCTTTTTTTGTACAGGCCTAATTGAACGCTGATGGATTTACATTAATTTCCTGCCCACACCTGCTTCCTTTATTTCGCTTCAAGATAGCGCAGCGGAGCGGCGCAGCTCCACGCCATTATGACTAATGGACGCTCCGAGTGCACAGGGTTCTGAGGGAAGGGGAGACCGTCACCATAGAGAACAGCAGTCGCCCACCCCCACCCCTCATTCTCAACTCACTAGCCTCCAGTAGCCCAGCAACACTAAGACTTGGGAATTTCAGCCATGTAAAAACTCTATACCTGGACCAATCACATAGTAGGGAAATTAATTCAGAGAGGATTGTGCTATGGTTGAAGTTGTCGTTGATGCCTTGGAGCTTTTTATAAAACTCATGGACAGGTCTGAATGTTGAATAAGAATATACAAAGACTTGCTGGAACACAAATATTTTGGCTCCTGTTATGTACACAAATATAATAAAGCAAAATGAGATTTTATAGTTCATAGTAATTTGTCAATGTCAAGCAAATTTGTAAGACCTTTTTTTGTGTTATTACAATTACAAATTTTTTATCAGGCCTCATGAATACAGTTCTTTGTTAAAATACTGAACACATTAAATTGTCAACCTCATAAATTCATCACTTCCCATACATTAGTGTTCTCTCACTGCAATGCCCAGCATGCATTGCACATCCACATTGCACAGTCACTGGAAATCCATCAATTTATGGTGAACATTTTTCTTTGTTAAAGAAATAATTTAACCAGCTGGGTAAAATGGAAACATGGCCCACAGAGTATCCACCACAATTCTACAATACTCACAATCACAATCACAGTTATCTTGTTTGAGAAACTACAGCAGTTGTCCTGTACGAGGTTGATGTAGGCATGTTTACTGCAAACGTAGCGATGACTACATATTCCATTTTGGCCTCAATGTCCATTTGAATGACATAAGAACCAAATGCAATGTCAGAATAAGCACAACATTGATTACGCACAGAAATGTTTTAATCAAAGATACTGCTTTGTGCAGGTCTACAAAAATGTTAAGATACATAGCATATGTGAAAGTAATGTCCGCACAAATGCCAAAAGGACATCACACTGCTTCTGCTTGCCTGGAACCATCTCTTCCTCAAATAAGTACCACATATGCATGCAGCTATGAACACGATGTAAAAGAAAACATGATTCATCAAACATGGCCACCTTCTTCTATAGTCCATTTCTGCAGGTCACACACCAACTGTAGGGTGCTTTCAGTGGTGGACAGTGGTCAGCATAAGCACTTTGACCACCCTACAGCTACGAAGATTCATACCCAGCAAGCTGTGATGCACTGAGTGTTCTGATACCTTTCTTTCGTAGCCAATCCCTCGCAGTATCAATGAACCTTAGGTGCCCAGGACTTGAACTATGTTGGTAGGTAAAAACAACTATATTTATATAGGATGGCATGGTGGTGCAAAGCCTATTGCTGGGGCCTCACAACAAGGTCATGTGTTCAATTCCCAGTTGGGACAGCTAGGATCCTCCTGTTTCTGTCTCGCTTCCCTATGGCTTCTTTTTCCTCCCACAGTCTAAAGACATGCATGTCAGCTGAATTGGAGATGCTTAATTGACCTTGTTTGTTCTTCTAAACTCCTAAACAGCAATGCAATGTAACAATTTATCTTTAAATTGTTAATTTGATGTAAAGAATAACTGATAGACTGAATGGCACAGATGACAAGTGAATTATTTGCTTGCAAGATAAACTAAGATAGTCTACTTTAAGCCTGCAATCAAATTCAGTAGTCTTTGCCCAAAACTGAATTGTGTTAATTATCAACTCATTCTATATTTTCAGTTCTGATTTTATAAGCAGGTTTTATGAGCCTTACCTATAATGTCTTGCTGTTGTATTAAATATTTCTTGTAAGCATATGGCACAGATTATGATTCACCTAAAATCCAACGGGCTGTAATAATAGCATTGTGCCATAAGGGAGGAGAGAGGGGCTACTTTATTGGGTCAGGGCAGCTCCCAGCAGTAGGAGTCTAATTGCAGACACTGATGGAGAATGGGACCTATCTCTGATGATCATAATTACATTCAGTCTCTGAGGGATAATTCACCCTCTCCTCACTTGCCACGTGTTTGTATTTAAAGCGTATGGTGTTCATGTCATGCAGCAATGAAGTTACCTTTTGGGATTAAAAGATTGGGCTCAATAATTATCTCACAGTGGTTTTTTGCACAGACAGAAGCCCTGTACACTAATAAAAATTAAGGATTCAAAATGATTCTTGGCTTGATGGTTCCTAAAAAAAACTTAAATTGGTATAGATCTGTAATTCTGTTTCAGAGTCTAAAAAGATTTTTCACACCTGCATGTCTCCCTTATTTTTGTATTTAATGAACCATCCACTGAAAAGTTCTTTAAGGATCCAAAAGTGTTTTTTAGCTAAAAAGAAATCTATTGGCATCTTGAATTTGAACAGTGTGTTTCTGCAGAAAAGAAAAGGTGCAAATGAACAAGAAAAGACAGCTTTAAAGTGTTACAGCAGAAGTTCTTCTTGTGATGAGTAAGCACTCCTACATTATTGGACCAGGTTCACATTTCGCAGTTTGTTTTAATCACCTTTATTAGGAGGAAAAAATTATGGTCCGTTAGCACAACATGGCAACCCAGCCAACCTTCTCCAATGTTCCTATATCAATTCATTGTAATATTGGTCCAACTCCAAGCGCTCACTGTGGTTTTTAGTTATGGACCAGTGCTTAAGACACAGGTCAGTCGATGGAAGAGAAGAAACAGTGCCAATGGAATATGCACAGGAGGCCGAGGAATCCTCAGCCCTTCTACATCAACGCTAATGCCAAATGCTGGAACAAAGGCCGCTACTGTGAAGCCTCTGAATTGGGCACTGCACATTACTTAATTCAGACTGCCTTCTGATGGTTTCTGTTAAACATAACCTTTGTGTGAAACTTATTTAATTGGATGAATCATCACTGCAAGAAACGGAAACTAGCCAATACAAAGATAAGTTCATTGTTGGGGCAAACTCAATAGCATATAACACAATAGCATACACCTTTTGTACACTTAGTTTTGCTTTGGTAATCCAAAATGTTGTTTATACATTTTTTAATGAAGCATCTTCGCAGACATCCATATCCGTTATGGTTATTGTTAACCCTTTAAAGCTATTTTTGCCTTGTACTTTACTTTTTTCTTTAATAGCTTGAATTTGATGAGTTAATCACATGATCTTATGCATGGCTGCTTAAACCATGGAGATGAGTGGGCATTTGATCCACCATTTATCACAGTAGGATACTGTAACAATAATCCACTACTTTTCAAGATTGTAAAAGAACTGGACAGACTGCTGACTTATAGGCATGAATAGAGAGTCAAATTCACTTGCAGAATGAAAAAAGAATCCACTTCAGTCGAGAGCTGGGGCATTCCCCAAAAAGTAAAACTTTAGGAGGACTTTTGCAGCTCATTGATGTAGCAAAGTGTTTTTAATGCAGTGCTTGTTCAAAATTTTAGCACACTATATAAATATGACTAAATATTTGCTTTCTGGGCAGAACTCAAAATGGACACTAGCATATTATTAGTATAAATAAGTATATGTTGTTAGTACATAAGTTGTGTAACTGCTGTATATAAGAGGTGCCCAATTCCACTCCTGGAGGGCCAGTGTCTATCACAGTTTGGTGATTCCCTCGTCCAAACACACCTGGTTCAACTGATCGGTTAACTGCTCCCAGATAACCAACTAGACGTCATCCAGGAAATAGTTTTTAGTTTTTATTGTAACTTTTACCCTGGCACTT
>JBBPDA010000001.1:46468544-46487089 GCA_037974385.1 Arnoldichthys spilopterus
TGTGGTTGTATAAGCACTTGGCAAATTGCGCCTGTTATTTATCCTACAACCACCAGCAATGTGTCGGTCTCTGTGTAACACCACTCTCAGTGTTGATCTATGCAATGCGAATGCTCGATTGTTTCCTCTGTCCTGGAAGTCGCTTTGGATAAAAGCGTCAGCCAAATGATTAAATGTTAAAATGTTAAATGTTGCCTAATACATCCCAACTCTTCACAGGGACCAATGTAATCAATGTTATTCACTTCACCTTAAATGTTGTGTTTGATCAATGTATATAATGACCCCAAAGAAAGTCAAAATTGAAGATTGGAAGATGAGAGCTTGTTTTGAAAAGATATTATTTCTGGTCATCAAAACAAATAAGTGGGAAAAGTTGAACTAAGGATAAACAAACAAACAAAGGGTTAACAAAATTTTGGTTAAGCTACTTTTGGTAGATTTCTTTACAATAATACTAAGCACACATCCTCTACAGGGAAACAAAATCTTAAATATGGCTTTTTTTTCTCCTGCAGATTTGCTGGGTTTAGCAGAAATCAGAAATCATAACATGAACCATAACTTCTGCATAGACCCATTTTATGTTATTTTTCAATAGGTTTAAATCAGCACTAAACAGTGGTTATGCATTAAATTATTTGCACTTGGAAAATCATTATTATAGCTCCTACTGACCAAAACCACCAAGTTAATAACTGAATAATTAGTATGCTGTTTACAGAGGTAACAAAAAAAGATGCTTCACTAAACCACACTATCGCCTTTGTTTCATTAAGCAGACTCCTGCAGGCATTTCCACTTATTTTAAAGGGAGCCTATTCAGTCTATTTTTTTTTTTTTGATAGGCTGAAAATCATTTGGCATCACAAACAAGGAATATATTTCTCAGTGTTGATTCATTAGTAACATTTCCTTATTTCCTAGAAACAGTGGCATTTAGCACCACTGGAATTTCCAAGCCATATTATTTCTCTGTCGACTCTGGAGCAGGAGCCGTAGTGCAAACACTCCCTCCAAAGCCGACACTCTTTAATAGTGCTGTAGCGATTGTTGCTGGAACTGTTCAGTGTCTCCTGAGAGCTGTATTATGATGTATAGCCTCTGTGCCGTGAGTCATTTTGCTCTCCTCCTTCTATCCGCCTAAATAGAAACACATTAGCCTGTGGAAGCAGGGTTCACACAGCACCGGACTGGTTAGAGGTGGAAAACCAAGGAAATGCCAGGTAGGCTTGAAAGAGTGAGTGACGTTCTTTAGGATTTGCATTATATAAATAAGGAACTAAATGTTTGGTTGGTGAATATATATGTAAAACAATATATTTCAGCCATTTGAAATCCTAACAAGTGAAGTGGTGCCATTCATTCATTCATTCATTTATTTATTCATTCATTGATTTTCCAAGCTGCTTATCCAAGTCAGGGGTGCTGGAGCCAGTCCCGGTGCTCATAGAGCAAACAGGAAAGAAACACCCTGGACTTGTTGCCAGTCCATTGCAGGGCAGACACACAAACCAACAGATTCACACACACACACACAGTTACACTTAGGGGCAATTTAGCATCTCCAGTTCACCTGACGTACATGTTTTCTGTGGGAGTAAATTTGAGTGAGTTATCTGTAAACTGTACAAAGGCTTTTTACACCAACACATCTTATTTGTAAAAAGTGTCTTCCAAAGAACCTTCCACTGAAACGCTCTTATTAGGGAACCAAAAGTGCCATAGTGCGAAGAAGTATATTTTGGCACCTTTGTTTTTAAGAGAGCACTTTCAAGGGACTTTTACTTTTCAATTTATCACTGATATACTGCTTTCTCTTATATTCCTCTGCTTTTGCTGTTCTTGAGCAGCCGTTTTTGACAAAGACAAAGTAGTCTGGAACTCCTCAAAGGTATTTGAGATTGTGGTATTAGGCTCTAGTCATGGCAGAAAGCAATGCCCTGTTAGTCTTCCCTCATTTTTTCAAGTGGTGATGATGAATGATTCCAGAAGATTCCTTGCTTTCATTCTCCCCACTCAGAGGCGCAACAGTCCAAATCTCCTGTAAGATCTGGTACAGATGCTGGCAGATCTGGACAGAAACCATTATCAACTCCAGATCTTGCTATAGCCAGCTTTCCAGTAACACTCCTTCAGCGTGTCAAAGAGCGCCAGGGAAAGTGAGCCAATAGGCCCCAGAAATTAATACCAGCTACGGGGCCCTAGAAGGGTCCAGATTCCTTGTTTTTGCATCACAGCCTCAGCTAGACACTGCTCACACTGGTCCACAGCACTGGCTGGAAATGATGCTTATGGTTTTGGTCTCCATTCTTGGACATTGTGTGAGCAACACAGTGCAGTCAGATCCCTTCAGAACGTGTTTCCAATGCCATGTGTCTCTTCAGGGCTTGTGTCCTCTCCTCTTTGGTACCATCTGAAAGCTCTTAGGATAATCCCTTGCCCCCTTGTTTGCAATGAGCTCTGAACAATAACATTTACTTACAGCGGGATCTTGATAATTCAACATATAATTATCTCTAGCTTCTTTTCCCAGTACTCACGACTCTTTTTTTCCCCTCTCAGAATTATTAACATATGTCCAGAGTTGGAGGAGAAAAACACAAATGTTTGCTTGGTGGTCAGAAAGTAGGTCTACAAAACTGTACAAATAATGTTTATAAAAAAACACAACTTTCGCTGACTTTGACCTTTGGTGTACTGATGAAAAAAAGTCATGCTTTGTACAGAAAACATTAATGTTCTGATGAATTGGTGATATTGAAGTCACCACAGAATAGAATGTTACAGTCACCCGTGGTCTATTGAAGACATGGAAATATTCAGGAACTCATGATAGTCGTTTGACTGTAGCAATAACATGGGTTTTAAAATATGATCCAGTTGCAATTTGCATGTTATTTTATATCCATGCTAAGTTGACCAATTTCACATTGGTAATTATTTATGCATGCAGGATATACTTCCACTTGAGTTATAATGGCATAGCGCTACCTTCACAATAGCGAGATTTGCATGCTAAAGAGTCATAATAATGTGGGTCTTTGATATTACCAAAATGATCTATTTGCTTGTCCTTGCAGATTCAACCTATAGTAAAATTCCAAGATACATATTCTAGCAAATAAGATTAAACAACAAAATAATAATTTGAGCAGATCGTAATATCAAAATTTAAGTTATCCATCAGGTATGACCAGAATTATGTAAGAAATATTATGTAGCATACATTCATTTGTAAGAGCCATTTTAAACATTAAATGCAGTGTTGTACAGTAAGAAACCTAAAAAAAGTTGTCATTTTTAAGAGTATCGAAATGCTTAAAAATAATGCTAAAGAACAGGACTTTTATATGCCTTTGGAAGAATTGCATCATCTCATCTGAACAAAGCTGCGTAACTGTGACACCACCTACTTTTGCCAAGTTGCAAAACATTTGGTAGGCCATGTTGTTAAAGAGAACACATCGACAAGCATTACTACTGGTGCAAATGTGGGCTCCCTCTCATTACCTAATGGTGCTTTGGCTTGAAAAACCACCAAGCTTGAAAAGTGACAGCTTTAATATGCTCTACAACAGTGTTGACCAGGCTCATATTGCAAGAGCAATAATTAGCCTGACAGGCCTATAGCTCAGATGACCTGCAAGAAGGTCAACCATAACACTGCTGCTACAGATGTGATCAGGGGCTAATGCTAGGAGGTAGCCGTTCGAAGAGAGGCCTCAAGGGAGATTAAACACATGAAAAAGCCACTCAAAGAGTTTTTTTTTCCTCTCAGCATGATCACTCCCTGAAAGTGTTTGACGGACAGCCTGTAGCGCGATGCAAAGCTACAAGCAGGGCCAAATAGGCTAGTGTTCTTAAAGAGTGCTGGCTAACAGACCCCACTACTGTGGGTGGGCTTCAAGAGAGGGGAGGAGGGGGCCAGGCATGTTTGGATAAGGCCGGCCGAACATGTGGAGGAATCAGCATGAGGCACCACACCTGGAGAAAAAGACAACTAAATCCATCCCCGGTACCACGGGTCTGGCTCCGCCGAGTCTAGCCAGCATCTGGAATGGATATCAGCAGAGACGCAGCCTCCAACCTCCAAGACTTCTGCTCCATTCCCTTCCACTTTAGCAGTGTGCACCTTTAACCCTTAGGAGTCGCAGTTATCGGCAGTGATGCCAAAAGCCTTTTGTCATTTGCTGTTATTTATCTCTTGTATGCATGAATCCTAAATATTTGACCAGTACCATGTTTATTTTTGTAAGTAGATAAGGAAATTGATGAAATTTGAATTTGATGAAAATGTGTTATTATGTCTTGTTTTATAGAAAGGAAAAATACACTGAATGTAAATGTAAAACTCTCCCTCAAAGTTTTGAACTTCATATTGTTTATTTTTTTAATGTTATATACAATATTAACTTAAATCATGTAGTTATAAATATACAAGCAACTTTGGGATTGTGAAAGCCATAATATAAATGTAACATTATTGTACACTAAACATCAAATGGTTATTTTTTAAATAATATGTATAAATATTTGTAAATTACATTGTATTTAAACTTTGAGCTATTTCAAAAACATGTACAGCTTTCTTCATTATCTTCATACATGTAAAATGTAATACTATTTTTTTTACAACATCCTACTAACTTTTTTTAACCTTTGAATTTTCACATAACCAACACATTATATTGGGGTTTTTTTTGGTTGCAGGTTTTTGTAACTTAACAAAAAAAAAACTTTTTTAAAGACAACATTGATTCCAGACTGTCGAACAGCAATGTCTGTAATTACATAATTACATTTGAACAGTACATCAAAATGGAAGTGATACTGATTACTTAAAAATTCAAAGGGTGGAGTACAGGGGCACCGAATAAAAAAAAAATAACCGGAAACACATCAAAGAATATCTTCTACCCAGCTGCTACCTCAGAATATTTTACTGTAGTTTGCAAGCAAAACAAAACAAATGAGGGTCTTGTTTGCTTTGTCACAATCGCTGCAAATCATTTCCACCATTACATCTCAACTCGACTCCCATGAAAAAGAGTACACATGCAGGGCTTTTTTTCAAACCCCCTCCCAAAAAAAACCCCAACTGCCTGTCTCTCCCAGCCCTGCACTCCCCCCATGTTGTGCAGAGTTCAGAGCGCATTAGTGAAGATAAGCTGCAGCTGCTAAAGTGTGTTTTCTCAATTCGTTGTTACATGAGGAAGATACAGGTAGGGTGGAGGGCTGATGCGATAACCAGTTGAATCTGGTTTATTGTTGTGACTGCCAAGAAGGCTCCTTTGTTTGTTTACACAGGATCCCTTGCTCACCCAAATGGCATTGCAGAGTGAGGCGGTTTTTATTCCACAAGCAGGTAGCTAGAGGCCCGTGCTGACTCAGTGACAGTTCTGATAAGACGCAGCTCCACACTTCAGGCGGACTTTACTTCCCACACTGTACGGCCCACTTCCCGCCTACTGTGGTCAGGGTCTCAAGTGAGACATGGGATTAAAGTCTGTGGGTCACTTGTATCACGGTAGCTATTTCTCCTCCTCGTTTCTAAATTCCTTTCTGGTTACTTTGAGTCTGGGGAGACTGTGTGCTAACTGATGAGCATCTGTGGTGGAAGTGTGCTCTTTGTTTTTGGCAGACAGTAAATACCACACTGTAATGCATGGCTTGCAAGAGCTGATCAAGGCCTATTTGATATATTATATGTCCAAAGGTTTGTAGACACCTGCTTATTCAACAGTTCTTTTGAAATTAAGGTCACTAGACACTTTCGGACCAAACAATTCTAGGGACTTGAAAAGAACTACTCAATATGGAGTTTCCTGAGAACTACTCTACTTCAAGGTCATTTGTTCTGTTTACATTCACGCCACCAAAAGAGATGCTGGAGTGGCATAAGCCAGCAACAGGTTGGTGTAGTGACCACATACAAGAAGAGGGAGGGTGCTGTCATCAGAGCATCTAAATAGTTGTGTCACTATCATATTTTATCATCTATCGGCACCTTCCGTATATTGAAAGCCTAGACTTTATTTATGTTTATTTCCCAATTTCTTATTGCCAAGAGGTGTTGTTCACCTCTCAGCATTTGTAAATGGAAACTGCAATCCCTGTACACTTTTATCTGGAACAGTCACTGTCCATTTGCATCATTCATGGTTTCTCTTGTATGAGAAAGTACCCTAAAGTAGGAACTAAAAAATACCTTTGAAACAGATTTCTCTATTTCTATATCACTTCCTGCAGTGCATGTGCATAAAAATGAGGGAACTTCCTCCAACAGTTTTAAAAACTATGAAAAATTTCCAGTGCTTTCCAGCTCAATTTTAGAAGGGCTTAATACCCCTCTAGTGACCATAGACTCATGTGTGGATGCTCCAGAGAATCCTAATGCTTTTCTGTAAGGATTATACAAGCTGTGTGCACAACCAAACACATTTGTCAGCACTGCACCCATAGCTACATTCACTAATTAGAAGGGGTGTCTGGATACTTTTGCACAGTGCTAATTAATCCTCACTCATTAGGGGTCCAAGTGCAATGCACTTTTTGACTAATAGATAGTAGATTTGCACAAATTCTAATCATATTCATTCAAAATATTTTATTCTATGGGCAACCTTTCTGAGCCCAACAGGAAAGATGCATATTTTTATGTGAGGTCATCTACTCTGCAATGTACACCCAATATTTAAAAAGAGTTTGGATGATCAGAGCGATAATGTCATAGTCTTCCCCTGCTGTGAACTCTTCTATTTTTAAATCTCGTAAATATCTAAAACTTTAATGTGCTGCTTTCTTCTACTCACATATTAATACTACTCTGTAAAGTTGCAAATGAACAGATATCGCTACAGGAAGATCATTTCCTGACTAAAAACCAGCACTTTAAATAGAACACTGCAGCGATAGCAGATTGCGAAATGATAAAAAAAAGTCACTCTGGCACAAGCAGTGACTAAAGTCAATGCTGTACTTTTTCCCTCCACTTGATGGTGCAGCAGATGAAACTGTAGATACTCTGTAAAGCCCTCTGCTTACAAGTAGTATTTATTCATTAATGTGATGATTAAGAACAGCCTGTATAATAATCAGCTGTAATAAGCAATGAAGGCTAAATATATCCAGAGATCTGTAAAATACAGACTTGACCTTAATTATTACTTTATTGTTTATTTTCACTAAGGTAAAACAATATTGACTAAAGGTGAGAATGAGATCCAGGAACACAAAATTATGAATATTGTTATGAAATTATGATGCATGAAAAGTACGATGGTCCAGTGAGGGGAAAGTGTAAATGGTGTGTGTGTGCCTTCAAGAGTAAACACACTTATCAAATAATCAGTCATAATTAGATTTGCTTTAGTCTCATGTTGCCAGATGTGAATTTATTCATGAGATATTTTTCCCTCTCTATATTTGCAATGCAGCTGTAATACCACATAATTGTCGTCAGTGTGCATTCTGTGTATGCTATATTGGCATATGCCAATTTGTTCTCAACACATAAACAAAGGATTAATTGTGGTGCATCACTCAACATATTTCTCAGAGAAGCATCCCATGTTATTGCCTGAGCATGAATTATGGCCTGCACCCACATCCACAGAGAAGTTCGTTAGACCCTATAGATCATCATAATGAATCTGTCCTTTTTAAAATAAACAGCAGCAAGAACTTATGATGTATCTGCATTTTCAGTCCCAGAGTCACTTGGTTCCCACAGCTTTTGTGAGCTCAGCCAGGCCTGTTATTGGTTTCTGTCACATGGCCGGGCACCCATGACCCACCGTGACCCGCATACCGCCCTGCCTGCTCTGCATTGTGGTCTAATGCAGTACAGTGCAATTCCACAGCATTATAGTCACCACTGCTTCTGTCAGTATATAATAACAAAAATTCTATCTTTAAGTGGCTGGAGATAAAGGCCATTTCCACTGATTTGTCATAATTCATTTATTAAGATTAACAAAGTTATGAGAGTGATTTGATGTCAAATAGTAATGGTTGTAGAGAAACCTTCTAACTCTGATTTCTTTACATCAGGGGTAACAGAAACCAGGGGTCAAGATATCTGCAATGCAAACTTTACTATTTTATCTATAATCTAATGAGCAGTAAACTGTAAAAAAAAATGATGATATGGGTAAAATTAAAATAGTCGTGGTTTTGCCCTAAAGCTTATCCCAAAACTATCATTAAACAATATCTTAATATGCAGAACTATTTTATATCAAAAATGTCTTTGGGGTAGCCTCTAGAGACACTTTTGGTTCCCACCAACACCAATGTGATCAATTCGGTATGTTCCTCCAAAATAGCACATTTGACATCAAATCACTATGCAAAACATCATTTACACCATATTAATTTAATAATGCCAATTATTTAAACTGGTGTACATCCCTGTTAACCCTTAGACAAAAGTGCGAACAAAAGCATGTGAATTGTTATTTATACTTACTTTTATTTACTTTTCCTTGTGGCTAATTTCACCAAGCAGAGAAATTCAGCATTCACTTGCTAAAACATTGTGGTTAGAAGGAAGAATTTAAATTTGATGTTTAATGTCAAAACAAGTGGAACATGAATTTGGAAAAAAATTGTATATACAGCTTGTAAATTAAATGTAATTCTTTATGAAACATAAAATTAATTAAATTATTATTAACATTGACATTTTTATTAATGGAATTTTTATTCATCAATTATTATGTAAATAAGTATGTCATAGCATAGCTACAATTAAACGTAAATAAAAATACACTTGGCACCTCTGTTGTTTGGCGGATCTGTATTATGTGTGATCCATGTTTTTTCTTGTGCTGCAGTGCTCAACACTAACATTCAAGAATGCATCAGCGTGACTGTAGAGCCTCAGTGTTGCTGTTACGGAGCAGCAGTTTCACAACAGCAATTTCAGGCCAGTGGCAATATAGATACAGAGTGTCTCACCCTTAACAAGTGGAACATGAATTTTGACTTAATTTGTCGATACAGCTTGTAAATTAAATGTAATTATTTATGAAGCATAGAATTAATTGCATTATTATTAATAATGATTTTTTTATTAATGGATTTATCCATTATTATGTAAATAATTATGTCATAGCATGTGGGCAGTGGTGGCCTAGTGGTTAGGATGCTGCCTTGGGGACCTGAAGGTCACAGGTTCGAGTCCCGGCCCAGGCACTACTGAGATACCCATGAGCAAGGTACTGCTACACTGCTCTCCGGGTGCTGTTAATAGGTGCCTGCTACTGCACGTGTGATGGGTTAAATGCAGTGGTCACATTTCGTTGTGGTGCTTGAGTGTGCTCACAATGACAGATAGTGACTTCCTCTTCACTAGATTTAAACAGTAAAGAAAAAAGACCACAATAAAAAACAGCCCTATGCACCTCTGTTTTTTTGTGGATATGTATTATCCTTGTTTTCTGTGTTCTTTTAAAATTAATTTGATATATATACCATGAACCACCTTTTTAAAAGAGCATGAAGTAAGTAATTTGGCTTATAGAAAGACTTATAAATAAAGACTAAATAGAAAATACTAAATAGAGTTAAACGGTAGTGACTAGACAACTGAGTCAGAGCATGCCCAAAACATCAGGTCTTGCTTGGTAATCCAGGTATGCAGTCATTAGTCCCTAAAAAAGTGATACAAGGAAGGATATCCAATTAACAGTTGTCAAGGTCATGAGTGCCCATGGCTCATTGGTGTATGTGGAGAGCAAAGGCTATCTCATATGGTCTGATCCCACAGAAGAGCTAGTGTAGCACAAAAGGCTAAGTGACAATAAAAGTGAAAGTGACTATTTGTCATTGTGAACACACTCAAGCACCACAACGAAATGTGACCTCTGCATTTAACCCATCACACATGCACACATGGAGCAGCAGGGAACTATAAACAGAGTGGGGAGCAGTGTAGTGGGAACTTGCTCAAGCGTACCTCAGTGGTGCCCGGGCCGGGACTTGAACCTGCAACTTTCAGTCCATAACCACTAGACCACAACTGCCCAAAAATGCTGGCTATGATAGGAAGGTGTCAGAAAAGACAGCACACCACAGTCAGTGCTGTTTTGGAAGCATGAGGGGACCGACAAAGTAAAACAAAAAACTGTGTAAAGCTGACAGCTCCTTTAATATAGATATCTTCCTTAGTTTCATGGGCAGTAAAATAAAATTATGTCCTCATGTGGCACTGTCATACAGGGTTTACAGCACACAGTATTTTCTCAGTGAGCCACAAAAAAGGGAAACACTATCCACAGTGACATCCAAAACCAGCAAGCACGTTCCCTCCTTCCTGTTTGCTCACACCTGTGCCCTCTCCGTTATGATGTTATCACAGCTCAGCACCTGCTCCTCAGGTGGAGCGCATCAGCAGCATAAACAAAAGGGGTATTAATATCTATGACAGCATCTCTCACAAACTTGATCCACAGCTGTCACCTCAGCTGAAAAAGCTATGATGTGACCTTTTCAAGGGCGAGAACAACTCTGACAGGAGCTCAGGGTTTATGGGAGGAGCCAAAATGTGACTTCAGTGCTCTAATTAATTTCTATGTCAAGCTTGGAAACAGACTTAAACAGTAAATAAAACGCTTCATCAGTTCATCGTAAAAAAATTACTTCATGGTGTAACAATGAATAATGAACAATGTGAGGCAAAATGTTTAGATGAACATAAGCAAACCTTAAAAATGCTTCTGCCTTGTTTTGCTTTTTACAGTGCACAAAGAAAGCACATTTTAAACAGAAATTCTTTCTTCATGAAGAACATTAATTGCAATAGAACATGTTTTTGCTTGTGCTGCAGTGCTCAACACTAACATTCAAGAATTCATCAGTGTGAGAAGTTCAGAGTTGCTGTTATGGTTTCACAACAGCAATTTCAGGCCAGTCGCAATATAGACACAGAGTGTCTCACCCTAATCATAAAGCATTTAAAATGGTTTATGGTAGTTGCTTTGTTTTTTTTCAGTTTTATATAATATTTATTTTAAACCCACTGAAAAAAGGCAGAAATGTAGATTAGCCTAACAGTAGGAAAACACTGACTAGGCCAAAACTACTGTTGTTAAAAAATTTGACCATATTTTTAATATTGGCACACAAAATTCTGTTCTCATCCTGCCTTTTGTGCTCTGTTTTTTGTTTTCTTATCCTGCCTTTACACTACTGTTTTTCTGCTGCTTTACTAGTCAAATACAGCCCACAAGCCCACTATGAACTGAGTAGTGACTTGTCGATCTAGTCAATGCAACTTTACATTATATACAAGTATTTATATTTTAAAACATTTACATCTCAGTTCTTTTAAGAATTATCCATGGAAAGATCTTGAGAGAACAAGACATTGCTCCAAAGAAGCCTTTAGGGCACCTTTATTTTTAGTGTTATTTGAGTTTTGTGATCCAACATCTTGCCTGTTTAATTCTGTTATGCTCTTATCTTTCTTATCCACTGCTGTTTTATTCCGCTGCTGTACAACTAGTCCATGCAGCCCTGTTTTACATAATGTGGAGGTATTTTACATTTCAGAAAAGCTCTTCACACTCACATCTTAGTTCTTTAAAGAGTCATACATTTAAAAGGTTCTAGAGGAAACAAAATTTGTTTTTTTTCGCTCAAAAGATCCCTGTGGCACTGTAATTTTAGTGTTGTTAGAGCTTTGTGATACAACAGACTTTTAAATAAAAAATTATGTTCAAAAGCATCATTCATGAAAACAAAACACATAATTTTTATAAATAAAAATAAATTGCCATTGCTGGAAGCCCATTTTTTAGAAAAAGCCATATATGGTTTTCTAATGTGAACTCTCTATTCCCCTTTCTGTCTGACTGTGTGTAAATCTTCTCTTGCCTCCAGCCTCTGTCTGTCAATGGGGATAGTAAAGCATCCATCCTGAATGGCACATTAATTTCCCCCTGCGTGATGTTGCCTCACTGCTACCAGAGGAGGAGTCTCCCTGGCAGTTCCACTGGCCACATGGTAAACATGTTTACCTTGGAGCTTGCAACTAATGAACTGTTTACAAACAGGTAAGCACAAGGGTGTGCACCCCAATGCTAATGAAAGCTTCTTTCTGTTGCAGATAACAACCCGGGGGCGGTCACACTAGGTCCTGTAACTGACTAACTGACCCATGGTTCAATCCTTTCTAGTGTTCTCGTATTGCCAGTCCATATAAATGATGCAGCCCCTCTATCTGATCATTGCTCTGTCATGCTGCAGGACTATTATGTCTTCTAACATTCTAACAGTGTTAAATTTATGCTGCTGGAATCACAAGCTTCATAGGCAGTGCATGTATACATCTGGTCTTCACAGTCGAATCAGCTGAATACTGAATGTCTTTTTTAGTAGAACTATGAAACTAACAAGTATTTGCATCAAATACTTACTCACAAATAAATGTATGCATGTTGTTTATGATACTGTATGACAGATTGTTACCTATAAAAATGACAAAATTCAGGTTTCATGGTGACTGATTGTACTGTTAGCAATGTTTATTAACTTCTCAGCACACCTGAAACATTTACTACACATGCAGATTATGACTTTGTGTTGGTCAGTCCAGGATTATATCTGTATGTCTGCACAATGTGCAAATCAGAGTATTTAGACATCCCAGTATGACCCCTCTTCAACGTCAATATTTAGTTCAATATTTGAACGTCTGGCTGGGAGATTTTTTGGATAGCTGTGGATATCTAAGTGAAAGTGAGTGATTATTTGTCAATGTGAACACACCACCACACAGCATGCAATGCACCGCAATGGAATGTAACGTCTGCGTTTAACCCGTCCGTGTAGGAGCAGTGTTTGGGGATAATACCTTGCTCACAGGTACCTCAGCGGTACCTTTACTGGTCTGGGATTTGAACCAGTGACTGGGGCAACTCTCTAACTGTTTTACTACAACTAACGTGCCAGAAAACGGCAAAACTTGTCAAAATTCGGCTCTGGTACAGCTGCCCAATGTAGCATAACGTTCTTATTGTCATTGTGCACAGCCCAAATATTTAGACAATTGGATATTGCTTTGACAATACTGTTATGGATGGCAACACTGGACATTCAGAGGACCTCATAAAAGGACATCTTAAAAATGTCTGGCTCCATCTTTTCATCAAATTAGTGGGATGTCTTTTCAATGTCTTTTGAACATTACATTTCTGAGGAAATGATGAGAAAACCCAGCCACAGCCGCTAACAACTGGGATCTGGTTAGGATATGTTATTAGCGAGCAAGCTAACACTGCATGGTGATCTGGATGGGATATGTAGCAGCACTAGCATAGCCTTTAGCCCAATGTGGCATGGTGGTTAACCCAAACACAGAATGAAACACGAGAAGGTAGGAGCGCCACGCGCCTTGCTCTAAGAACTCTCTTAAACTAAGAGTTAGAATTCCCACAAGAATTCAAGTTCTATAACACACAGCTCAAATTCACATCCTGAAATGGTGTGTGTGACACCTACTCCATGGCTGACCCCAGGCGGCTCTGGACGGGAGGAGACCTGATGACAGTAGTCCCTTACCAATTCAGGGTCCAATATGAAACATGCCGGAATCTAAGATCATTCCTCAGGGCTGTAACCTTCCCAGTTGACCAGGTAATGGGTGCCTCGACTCAGAGGGTGGGAATTTAGGATCCGGAGGACAGTGTAGGCAGGATCACCATCGATGATCCGAGGCGGCAGGGGAACATGTTCCGGAGGCGTCATGGGCAAAGTGACGTAGGGTTTAAGCTGGGAAGTGTGAAAAACTGAATGGATGCAGAGTGCCACATGCAGTTGCAGCCGGTAGGTGACAGAATTAATCTGGTGGGTGATGCAGTACAGACCAATGGTGTGGGAAGGTGGAAGGTGATTTTTGAGAGGTGGAAATTAAACTGCTCAAAGAAAAGAGCCCACTGCACCTGTCAAGGGTTCAACTGTTTGGCATTCTGGATGGAGATGAGATTTTGGTGGTCGGTCCAGACATTGAATGGTTCACTGCTGCCCTGGAGCCAATGCCGCCATTCCTCCAGAGCCCACTTGATGGTCAGCAGTTCATGGTCCCCCACACCATAGTGCTGCTGAGTGGGGTTGAATTTCCAGGAGAAGAAACAACAAGGGTGTAGTTTCTGGTCTGGACCGCATTGAGAAAGAATCACTCTAGCACCCACATCTGAAGTGTCTACCTACATGACAAACGGTTTAGTGGGGTTGGGGTGAACAAGGATAGGAGCTGTGGTGAATAATTTGCAGGGGTAAGCCTGGGTGACAGTCAGAGTGAAGCAGAAGGATTGAGGAGAATGACGGGTCAGAGCAGTAAGTGGTGCGACAATCTTACTGACACCCTGGGGCGAGATGACAAAACCCAGGAACATGGTGGAGCGCTGGTGGAAGACATATTTTTCCAACATACAGTACAGTTGGTGAGTAAGCAATCTCTTAAGCACCGCCCTGACATGTTGCTGGTGTTCCTTCAAGGTTTTTGAATAAATGAGAATGTCATCCAGGTAGACATATGCCCAAAGACCCATGATGTCCCACAGGACATCGTTGATGAATTGTTGGAATACTGTGGGAGCATTGCATTAGCCAACCAGGCTTTCATAGTGACCCATGGAAGACCCACAAGGATGAAGGCTGCCATCTTTCTTATTAACAAAGAAGAACCCCATGGAGGCAGGCGAAGTGGAGGGCCTAATGGTACTATGATGGAGGGCATCACTAATATACTCCTCTATCACCTTATTCTCAGCAGCCTTCCAGGGGGGTAGCAACGTCCCTGGGAGAAGATCGATTCCCAGGTCTTATGGCCAATGAGGTGGTAAGGTGGTAGCTTTCTTCTTACAGAAGACCTCCGCCAGATCTTGGTATGCAGTAGGAATAGAGTTGGTGTCAACTTCGGGGGCCTCGGACTCCCTTGAGCACGTCCCAACTTGTAAACACAGTTCAGAACATGTCGGACCCCATTGAAGAACTTGATGCTGCATCCATGATGTAGGATCATAAACCCATCAATGATCAAGTGATCAGAACTCATGACCACAATCCTAGAAAATTAAGCAACAGTGTAAGTGGCACCTTTTTGCACAGTAAACAGATGCACAAGTCTGTTGGGCACTGTTACGACACCCAACAACCAGAGAGCATCGGCAGGGTCCACGTGCAAACCCCCCCCCCTCCCCTTTACTCACACTTCCCCATCCATGCTCAGGAGAGAGACAGAGACATTCCTGCAATCTTCTTTGAAAATTACTTATTTTCTGTAAACTTACTGTTATAAATGTTTATTCTTTATGTGACTATCTTCATTTAATCAGTAAATAACCTGGGTATCCACCAGATTATTGGTGCTGACCAGATAAAAGAAAATCATAGCTCTTTTTCCAAGTTTCGCTTTTTCTTTATGATAAACTAACCATGTTTGGTCTTTAAAAAATCAGGGAAGTCTAAACCCCATGTTTTAAATATCCATTTCACTTAGAAACACACACTTATCAATATAAATGTGTAAATGATGACTGCAAGGAAGTCATTACACAACTCTGAAAGCCATGTGCTTTTGCCAGACACAGAGACGCAAAGATTTCATAGAGTTTCCACTAAAACTTAAGTTTCTGAACATGTACAGGAATTAGAAATGATAAATTACTAATGAGAATTGTGACAACATGATATGCAGGCATTTTAAAGTTTGTCTTATGGAATGTTTATAGAGAAATTAGAATATAGCGGTAAAGTAAGCCGTTTTCTGTGAAATGTTTGTGGAACGTTCCATGTTTGGTATCTACGTGACCGCTAGATCACAACAGAACTAAAATTACAAGAATTAATATCCAGTTGATAACTGTAGAAGAATTAGGGACTTTATTTCTGTCAATGAAGTTCCACACTTCACAGAGTCATAAACTTCCTCATTCCGCCCAGCCTTAGAGCTCAAGAGAGGACTAGGACTAGTCTGGCCTGATGATTGGCTAGCAGTTGAGGAACCTGAGCAACAGGAGCCCCTAGACTCTGAGCATAAAACGCCAGCCACAGAGCAGAGGGAGAACACACTGGAGCAGGAGAAAGCCAAGCCACACCAAGAAGAAGAGCGGCAGAGGCAGAGGGACATCAGATGCTCCAAGACACCTGAGCTTCAGGACCAAGGCCAACATCTAAAACTCTCCAAGATCCCTTCCTCCAACTTCCGCACTGCTCGACTTCAAGAACTCTGACACTTCAAGAAGCTCCAACCTTCATCCCATCCTGCTGAACTCCGAACAAGCTCCGAAACTCCAAGGCCAACTTCACTCCAACTCAAGTGAATGAGTATATGGTTAAATTGATAAATACAGTTCTTTGATAATTTTGGTGCAAAGGTTGACTACATGCAAGCTAACCTATGTTAATTGCTGAAGTTGTGTTGTTTCATGAGGCTCGCTAATCAGGGACTTTCAGAAACGTTCAGTAAGCCTATCAATACCATTATATCATCAATTTTCACATTTATTTTAGTTTGTGTTTGTGTTTTATGTTTTTGTCTTGTCTAGCTAATAAATGTTGTCTTATCTTGACCAAGGATTCAGTTTTTTGCTCAGAAAGGCAAAGTCACTTCTACGCTGCGATAAAGTTATCGTGCTCATTACAATAATGATAATGACCTATTTCCCCTATTTCAAGTAAAACTCTTTTTAACAGCACATTTAAGAAGAGCTTTACAGGGTTAATTGCTGCATCCCGCTTGAACTAGTTTGCTGGACGAACAGTTCATGCTGATACTTAATAAACCCTGCTTGATAAAAAAAAACCCTGATTAATACACAACTAATCAATTAATAATTAATTATTAATTAATCAATTAATGAATATAGTGGTGGAGTATAAACTGATTCCCATCTATAATCTGATGGAGGATAAATCAACTAAGCTAAATTTTCTTACATATTTGGTTGAATATAATAGTGAATCCTATAGCTGACTCCTATATATATTCTAGAGGAGAATCAATAATTTGAGCTAAACCTCCACCATGGTCAGGGAAGTGCGTCCTATTTGCACGGGTTCCCTAGCTCCTGAGGAGGCAACGGCTGAAGGTGGAGACTCGATGCCAGATGAAACAGAAGTAGACATGGAGAAAAATTTTCTGGTGGTGGGTGTAGGTGGCGGCAGGGTACGAGAGGCTAGTCTTGGATGGGAGCTCATCTGGAGATCTAGTTTCATTGGCAATTGGATGAGGGACTCCAAATTGGCAAGAAGCTCCCGTCCAGCAAGTTCGTCCTTAATACGAAGAGCCAGACCCTCGTAATAAGTAGCTCAGAGTGCTGTCTCGCCCCAGGTGGTTTGAACGGACAGCATACTAAAGTTAGGGTTGTACTGACTCACTGAACTGCTGCCCTGTCACAGGTGGTAGAGCTTGGCGTCGATCTCCACTTCGATGACTGAAGGTTTGTTCAAGTTGGAAATAAAATTGTCCATATGAAAATCTTAGAGGTGATGGCCATTGCCCACTCAGCTGCCTGCCTGCCCTGTAAGACCCTGAAAGACAAGAAGTGCAATCTTTTTACGATCCGTGGAGTATGTGGTGGGCTGCAACTCAAACACAAGATCGAGAGATGTTAAAAAGACCTCACACTTTCCGTCTACACCATTCCATTTGTCAGGTAATGCAATCTTAGGTTCTGAGGGTGGTAGACGGATATCTGGCTCCGGAACATGGGCAGAAACAGACATCTCCTGAACAAGCGCGCAAAGAGATGAGAGCTCCGGACGAAGTGCCTCCACCTCGCCGTGACTCGTGATCTGGTTAGGATACGTTATTAGAGAGCAAGCTAACACTGAACAATGATCTGGGTGGGATATGTAGCAGTGCTAGCTTAGCTATTAGCCCAATGTAGCGTGGTGGTTAACCCAAACGTGGAACAAAATGCCATGCACCCAAGGTAGGAGCGCCACATGCCTTGCTCTAAGATCTCTCTTAAACTAAGAGTTAGAATTTCCTCAAGAATTCGAGTTCTATAACACACAGCTCAAACAAGCAGAAAACCAAGAGGAATCGGAGTACTCACGATTGAAGAGAGATGAGAGTTGAAAGACCGGCATGTCTGAGCAATTTCCTGTTGTGAGTGCTCCTCCTTTAAGCTCGTGGGGAAACCGCGATCACCTGTTCCTAATTTAGCATCCCGAAATGGTGTGTGTGACACATATATCCTTCACACATCTACATGCTTAACTTTAGTTTTTGGAAGAGTTTTTTTAGCCATGCTAACTCATACATGCATGAGGTAATGTCAGATCTGACAGTACTTTTTTTTTTTTTTTACCAGCTTCTGTTACTTTTTTTTTTTTTCATGCAGGACCATTGTGCCTAGAAGTAGCATACTAGCAGTCTTAACATTTAAAATACAATATGGATACAATATGGTGGCCTAGTGGTTAGGACACTGCCTTTGAGACCCGAAGGTGTCAGGTTCGAGTCCCGGCCCGGGCACTACTGAGGTACCCTTGAGCAAGGTACCGTCCCGCTACACTGCTCCCCGGGC
>JBBPDA010000001.1:46501064-46519081 GCA_037974385.1 Arnoldichthys spilopterus
CTCTCTCTCTCTCTCTCTCTCTCTCTCTCTCTCTCTCTCTGTCTCTCTCTCTCTGTCTCTCTCTCTCTGTCTCTCTCACTCTCTGTCTCTCTTTCTGTCTTTCCCTCTCATGTCCTCCCTCTTTCGCTCCACATTGTTCTGATGGGGAGCCGGTGAGCATACCCAGGTACCAAGGCTAATAGCATCCCACGGCTATTCAAGGTCCCTAAATGGAGTCTGCGCTCTGTAGCTCCGGAGAGTGCTGTTTGCGAATCGAGGCTAATGTTGCCGGTGCTCACAATGTGGTCTCTGAACTACAAAGGACAGGTGTGTATGCGCACTAAATTGTCCCCCCCTCTCCCCTTGTCTCGGCTTCCGAGTGGCAGGCACCGTCCATTAGGCGCAATTTAGCAGGATGATCGCAGTGCTTGAAAGGGCCAGATCAAACAGTTTGGAGAATCCCAGGTGTCCGCTGCAGATTCAGACCCATGCAATAACCATGGTGCCACTTAGAGCTAATGTATTCTGTGGGGGAAATGAAGATGGTCTTTTGTGCTTGTGAGAGTGTATTATTTAAGTTTGCTTTCTGCTCGGAGTTGAAAGCATGCTCTGGTTCTGAGAGGCAGGTTGCCTAACATGCTGCCTCCAGCTTGAGCTCACTGAGGTAGATGAGATGTACCTATATGTGTAAGGTCAAACATACCAATACTATAGCACATAGTTTTCTTAATATCCTAGCAATGACTCTTAATAAAGGCTGCTAAATGGTTATTGACCTAAATGTACAATTCTACAAAAGAGAAATACAGTACCAGGGAAGATCTTTAAGCTAGTTGAGTATTTTTGCAAGATGATGTAAGAAGGAAGCAAAATATGATATTATTGGTTAATATTATCTATTTCCAAAGCAGGAAAACAACAAAGCACTTCATTGAAAGATAAATATTTGTCATTGAAATAGTCTGACATGACACATTGTGTTTAATGTGATCAGGCTCATGAACAAAATAAATCACAGTAATAAACTTGAACAAATTTATCCTCCTCACCATAATGTATAACTAAGTAAAATGGTTGATGAGTGTCTGGGTAATGTGAAGTAAAGGAGGAGAAGAAAAAAAATTGTAAAATTATATATCATATCATATATTCTGTACAAAATGATCAAGAATATTAAGAAAGCAATAAAGAATGGAACATTTTGATTTCAGGTCTGCATGCTGTGATATCTGTAGAAACCATTAAAAATGTTCAGGTGTTGTAAGGGGTAAACTTTCTTTTCCCCTTTCAAAGTTCTTCTTGACCTTTCCTCTATTTCCTAATTGCATTTAATGTGACAGTAGGACACTTCCTGGGTTGATATGATTTCATAGCCTCTCTCTGTATCTAGGACAAGGCCCAGAGAGGACAGGCCAGGAGCAAAGGACACCATGTCCCATGTTCCTCCTGGTGATTTATGACCAAACAAAGAGCCCCGGCGCTGACCTCTTATTTGTGTCACCTGTGCAGGGACAGGCCCAGCTGAAAATGACAAAGCTTCTGTCCTGGGGTCATGACCCAGCTCAAAGCCATATATTCTAGAGCCCGTCACTGCTCTGGACAGCATCACTGAACTGTAATCTCATAAAAATACCCTCCGGTTTTTCCTTAATTGGGTACACTGGACTGTAAATGTTTCATATGCTCATTTTTTTTAATGAGCTATAACCTGGCACAGCATAGCATGTGAAATATTAAAATCCATAGGCATAAAAACTTTCACTGTACCTGCATAACATCTTGAATGTTGACATATATTTAAGACATGAATCTATACAGTAAGTCCTGCTTGGAGGAGTCTTTTGTTACAGTCATGCACATGGCTTGCCTTATAATATATTCTACAGAGCTGCTTGCAGTTCAGGTTCAGCATTTTTGGCTGTCAGATGAAAGTAAATGAACAGTGACATTTAATATGGCTTTTGCAATTTACTGCTGACCTGGTTTATGCTAAAGACCTCTACCTTTTAAAAATTTGCATCAGAGTTCTTTGTTATCTGCTTCATGTGTTCTCGGGCTATTTGCCTCTCTGAGCAAAACTACACAATTTAGTGATTTCCTGTGATGACACATTGTTGAACTCATCAGCTAATTATCACACACTTGAGTTAAATCAAGTGCATTTTAATGGGGAATTAAGTTTCATTCTTAGAAGTTACTGCCAACAATAACAAAAGCATGATTAATTTTTATTTAAATTATTTTATAGTGCAGAAATTGTGTCAGAGGTGTTCATTACACTGATGCCATATTTGTTTTAATTGTGTAAATTTGAAATTCCTTAACATTGAGACAAACAGAAAAAAGTTAATTGTGATACAAAAACTACACTGAACTATGCAATAGTGTAATATAAAGTATAACATATAAATAGAATGAAGTAGCAAAACAACAAGAATATCTGTAAAGTAGCAAAACAACAGGAATATTTATAGACTAGTCAATTACTCTGAAACAAATCTTTAAAAACAGAAAAAGTCTGGCAGCAGGAGTAAAAACCTATAAAATAATCTTAGAAACCTGTAAAATTACAGCCATTTAATTGATTTTAAATACTGACTTTTACTGTAATTTAGTTTTTCAACATGTTTTAACACAAAATCATGTAATAACTTGCTTTTAAACATCAAAATTCTATAAATCTTGATAATGTAGTTTATAGTTGATTAGTATAAACTATAACCACAGTATATATATATCTCAACACTAAATCAGACACAACATGGCACTCAAGATAATACTAATAATAATAATGGCAAAGGCACCTAAATATAAACTTAGTGTTTGTCATACAATGCTGTATAACAAAATGTTTGTCAAAACAAAATGGCAATGTGTAAACAATCCAGTTTAATTCAGAATGCCTTGACAATTTTTTTTCGGCCATTTTGTGTGGGTTTCAGAGAGCAAATAAAGAAAAAAAAAAGCTAGTGTCATAAACAAGTGCTCCAGTTTTAGTATTGAACACTGGTGCACGAGCAGAACAAATTTATGCATCAAAGGGTGGTAGCTCAGCTCCCCCTTCCCCATTTTGACCATGAAGTTATATGTATTTTTACAGTTTACAGCTGTCTCCATCACATATCTTATATGAAGGAAAGACTTGAGTATTTCAGGGTACCTTACAAGTGCACTTATACTGTAGACCAGGGGTGTCAAACTCCGGTCCTGGATGAACTCCGGTCCAGCACAGTTAGTGATTTACCTGCTCAAACACACCTGATTCAACTTACATGCTAAGTGCCAGGTTTAGTGAGTGTGTTTGAGGAGGGGAAGTACTAGGTAGTGCTGGACATCGGCCCTCCAGGACCAGAGTTTGACACCCCTGCTGTAGACTGTAGAACAAAGCCCAAAAAAAGGGCTGCACTGACCCAGAATGCAGCTATGTGCAGCGGCATCACAAGTTAACCTTCAACATCACGCCCAAACAGATGAAGAAAAACAAAGAGACCTTAACTTTCACAGGTGAGTAATACTACTGACTCACCCAGTTTAAAAAGCATTCATTGCTTAGCAACTGAGCAGCAGATACAGTTAGCGTGGCAGTTCGGAGCAGATGGCTCGGTAAATACCTTGCCATGTGTTCCTGGGGAGGAACTAGAATGTATCACGACAACACAGAAACAAAGAGAAGAGGGCAAACATGCACATACACATTGCCACTTCCTCCTGTTTTGGTCCATCTCTGATATGAACATTCATCTCAGTGGCTCAGCTGCTTTGGGAAGGTCACATGTGGACAGATTTCACAGAAATCCATACCCCCCTGTTCTGAGCTAGTAATTCATTTGTGAAGATGAAGCATTTGAAATGCTAGAAAACAGCACTTTGTCACAAGAACGGCCTTGGTGCAAGGCCACATGTTATTTGCATGTCATGTGGGTCACTGGTTTCCAAGGAGGCATGACACAGACATTGTTTTTTCTACATTAGTACTTAGAAACAGCTAAACATGGAGGCAAACATTACTTTGTCTCTAAGTGGTGACAGAATTTGGTTGTCCGGATAATTATGTGTCTTTTCCTGCAAAGGTTTCACATAAGTCTGCGTAATTTAAAAGAGCAGCTAGGAGGATAACTATCCCTGATCCTAGATTCAAATGCTTTACATATGTTTCTTTATGGGCCTTAGACACATGGGCTATGATCTAAAAAACTCTTTCAAACTTTGAAAAGGTTATTCACAGTCCCACATAATTTACAAAGATGATTCTTTAAAGAATAGCAACAAGAGAACAATAGAACTATACTTTGAATGATTAGACAGCCCAAAATGTTATTATATGGAATATGGTAGATTTGTATATATTTAATATAAAAATTAAATAATTATTTATAAATAATTTAAAAAATACTGGTATTTCTGGTATGAGGTATTTAAATGATGCCAAATTTACAATTTGCCAAATTCTGGCCCTACCATCTGAATGTCAGCTAAAATCGAGACTTTGACCAGGCAACGTTTTCCAATCTTGTATTGTCCATTTTTGGTGAGCCTGTGCAAACTGTAGCCTTTGTTTCCTGTTCTTAGCTGACAGGAGTGGCACCCAGTGTGGTCTTCTGCTGATGGAGCCCATCTGCAAGGTTTGTCATATTGTGTGTTCAGAGATGGTTCTGCATACCTTGGTTTTAATGAGTGAATATTTGACCTACTGTTGCTTTTCTATCATCTCGAACCAGTCTGCTCATTTTCCTCTGACATCAACAAGGCATTTTCGTCCACATAACTGGCGCTCACTGGATTTTTTCTCTTTTTTGGACCATTCTCTGTAAACTTTAGAGATGGTGAAAAACCCAGTAGATCAGAAGTTTCTGAAATGCTTAGATGAGCCCTTCTGGCACCAACAACCATGTTACGTTCAAAGTCACTTAAATCCCCTCTTCTCCACATTCTGATGATTATTTTTAACTTCAGCAACTTTTCTGCACCAAGTTTGAATGCCTAAATGCATTGAGTTGCTGCCATGTGATTGGCTGATTTGCGATAAAAAGCAATTGAATGGGTGTACCTAATAAAATGGCCCGTGAGTGTACAATTATGATATGATTAAGATCATGACAATATCTATGGCATCTTATATCTTGGAATAAGCAAACCACTTTACATTATGTATTAAAACACACACACACAATTATTTTATGATACAGTTATATATATCAGAACAATACATGTTTGCTGTTTTTAGAAATATTAGATATATGAACTAGACTTAGAGTTTCTCTTGTAACACAGTCATTTTGTGCAGTGAAATCTAAGGGCTAAAATTAGGTTGATGATGTTTAGTAAGAAACAGGACAAAGAAGGCCAAAGCCTCTATTTGCCATAGTAACTACCCTTTAAGAAATTATATATCAGCTGGCTGCTCTGTAAACAAGCTGCTCTCATGTGTGCCTCAGAACTGCTTCACTCTCCACTCTCTCTCTCTTCTCCTCTCCTTCTTTCTCTCTCTATGCAGATGTGAGTGGAGACAGGACCAGCTGGACCTGTGACTCAGAGCTCTCTCCAACGCACACAGCTCCTACGCCAGCAATCAGCCTCACACTGGTCTGAGACTGAGGACACTTGCATACACAACCAGACTATGGCAGCATGTCTGCTTTGAAAAAGTTAGCAGAGCACCTGCCGGAGGGCTATGGTAGTCAGCAAAACGTCCGCTGTCATATCATCTAATTATCCGCACAGGCCATTTGCAGTCCATATGTGCTCTCTTTGCAACTCTTTGCAAGACAGACAGCATCAAGCATAGAGGTAGATGGCACTTGAGGTAGGCCTAGCAAAGAGCTCCTTTGCTGAGAAAAGAAGTTCCTGTTAAAACATATCCAATATGGACTAGCCTTACAAGGACAACTGTGCTACTTGTGACACTGCCCACATCCCTGCAGGCAGCCCGCTCACTCAGCAGGAGAGAGCAAGAGATTGCTTCTGCTAGCTTGCATGCTAATGCTCATCCGCAGGGCTGGCCTAGCCTGCTCATTTGACTGTTAGAGCCCATATGCACCCCCACCCCCAAGTTCACTCCTCCACTCAGCCAGACTGGAGCATTATTAAGTCTGCTTGTCACCAAATTATATGTACAAACTTTACATGCATTCAGTGCCACTCCAGCTGTTGCAGATTTGTAGCGGCAAATACATCGCTAAGCACTTCACTGCGCTTGCACACACCAAGCACTCTCCTGTTGTCCTCATTTGAGCGTGTGGGTTTATGCATGTGAGAGAGAGAGAAAGAGAGAGAGAGAGAGAGAAAGAGAGAGAGAGAGAGAGAGAGAGAGAGAGAGAGAGAGAGAGAAAGAGAGAGAGAGAGAGAGAGAGAGAGAGAGAGAGAGAGAGAGAGAGAGAGAGAAGAATGGCATCAGTCATGTTTGGCAAAATAGTATGTCTCGGACTAATGCACAGTTCATTTCACTGGTTCCATTCACCATGTTTTCAGAGCCTCCATGCTTTGTTTTGTTCCTTCTGTCAACGTATTGTTTTTATTTTAAAGAAAATACAGGAGGCCAGCCATAATTGGTCTATGGGCACCATTACCCAAGGAACCATTAATAAGAGGTTATAATGGGAAAAGGCCCAAGAACTCACTAGACCTTGATCAATGCCATTAAACAATGTTCACATTTCCCATCCTGCATTAGGCTAAGAGGTCTAAATGGATTTTTTTCTTCATGGAACTAATGACTTTGAACTTGCCTCCATTACCATATATAAGAGGAAAGCTCATTAACATAATCAAATCTCACCCTCTTTTAATATATGGAGATAATATAGCTAGACAAACTGACGATTTTAGATGTGATTAGGAGTGTGTTATAATTGCAATCACAGTCTCATGATCTCTAATAACTATTGGCCCTTTTAGTGAAGCATACAATTATGACTATGAGTAGAGCATTGCAAATTGGATTTTTATATGAAAATAAATGGAAAGAGTATAATGTCTTACTGTAATGAAGTATTACTAAGCCGCTCATTTATTAATGGCTTAATGACCATTTTCAATGACTTTCTCTAACACTAGAAATGCAACCATAAAAAGTCTTTCAGCCTCAAGGTGATCCACAGAGTCCTGGAGTCATTCCTCTGCTTTCCAGTTGCAGGTTTCTAGGGGCTTTCGCAGTTAATATTGTCACCAACAGACAATGTTTTTGTGCATGCACATACTTGTAAAATGTATTTTAAATCTTCATTGATAGTTTTCTTTTTCTCTGTAATATAGCACAGTGTTCTTTCTCAGACCATTTTTTAATGACCCCAAATATATGGACTTAAAACTAGTAGTTGAAAAGTGTCACTTCTTGTCTTGTCAGGTCTCATTGTGCCATGTTCATTGTTTGTTTTGGTTTCCCATGTGCTTCCTGTCCTCATGTCTTGTGTTTGCCGCCTATGTCTCTGCCCATTGTCACCTGTTTCTTGTTTCGGGTCTCCTCCTGTTTCACGTGTTTCTTGTTTTGACTCAGTATTTAGTCTCTTGTGTTTTGTCTAGCCCTGCCTTTGCACCGTGTTGGGCCATGGTTATGGCAATCGTGCTTATGTGTTTTACCTGGGCCTAAGCCCTTATAGGAATGGTTGTGTGACCGGGCGGCGCCCTTCTTCCTTCTTCCAGTCAGGCAGGTGTGGCTGCTTGGTTTAGCACCCCGGTAATTTGGTAAAGGTTTAACTCAGGGTCTCCCTTTCCTCAGTTTCCTCCCTTTTTCAGTTTACCCCAGCAGAGAGGTAGTGAGTGAGGCTGTCTGCTGGGGAAACTTTTTATGCCTCAAACTGAGTCCGCCGTTGGCTCCATAGGCAGCCACAGGTTGGCAGAGGGCCCCCTTTGAGGAGCGCACAGATGTTTTTGTTTATCTTTAGTGTTCTTTTTAAAAAATTAAGAAAACCTTACAATTTTTTACTCCCTGCAAAACCCAAATCATTACAAAAAGGGAGATCTTTATTTGAGAGTTGCTCTAGTTCGCTGGTTAGCTTAATGAACATTTTGGTTTGACATTGTTATACAGTCAATACTTCAAATTGCCTGAAAAAGCCATCACCTGTTGCTTTGACCATATATGTTCAATTCCATTAGTCAGCTCTTTTTCAGTGAGTCACAGGTGAGTTGGCTTATCCAGTAGTCTACACACTTCACCTGATTAACCTCACAAAATATCTGGAAAGAACTGGCATATAGTATACAGTGTACTGCCCACAATAGAAATTAAAAGCAACAATAAAATGGAATAGAATAGACAGATAAGGCTATAGCAAACCCATTGAGGTCTTTATAAGCTAATTTGATGCAAATATATGGCAAATGCTGAGCCTCACAAAAGAGTTTGTTATTAATTTAATTAAATTTTCATTATGGTAAATGATACATAATTAAACTTAAACATTAAACTAATATATTTGTTAGTTTTATTAACATATGGAGAATTTAATTTCAGGCATTTTTATAAGAACATGTCATTGTCAGTGAAGCTGCTGCCAGGCAACAGAAACATAATTTATGTTTTATTGTTCTTTGTTACTTGACAAAGTAATTCATTTACTTATTCAATGTATCTGTATTGCATCTATTGTACATTAGTGCTAGTGTTTTCAGAAACTTACATTTTCAGCTTTGAAAAATATCATTTTCAATCCAAACTTACAGGCCTATTTCTACCCAAAATGAATATGTCAAGTCTAGTGAAGTAGACTTTTACTGTCATTCCAATCATATACAGTTCACACAGTACACAGTGAAACAAAACAATGTTCCTCCAGGACTTTTGCACATTCTGGTAATGAAGGCCCAAATGCTTTGGTACCTTGTTCCAGGTAGCAGTTTGTGTGAGGGGTGTGTTGGGTCATCCACAATGCTGGTGTCTTTGCAGATGCAGCGTGTATTGTTAATGTCAGTGCTGGAGGTGAGAGAGACTCGAATGATCACCGTTTTCTGCTGACCTTACTATCCACTGCAGGACCTTGCGTTCCATGACCAAACCAGACAATGATACAGCTATTCTGAATCTTTTCAATGGACCCTCTGTAGAAGGTGGTGAGTATTGGCGGGGTAAAATGGGCTTTCCTCAGTCTTCTTAGAAAGTCAAGACGCTATTGCGCATTCCTGGCTGTGGAGCTGGTGTTCAGGGACCAGGTGAGGTTCTCCGCAGGGTGAACACCAAGGAATTTGGTGCTTTTGATGACCTCAACACATGAGCTATCAATGTGTAGTGAAGAGTGGTCACTTGTGGTTCTCCTGAAGTCAACAACCATCTCCTTTTTTTTGTCTACGTTCATAGACAGGTTGTTAACTTTGCACCAGTCCGTTACCCACTGTAGTCTTAGGTTTATATCCAAATAAACAGAAGATTTCTCTTATTTTGGACAATCATTACTCATTGTTTATGTTCTAAAACCCAGACCATGGCATTCAAATGAGAACTACATAAATATGGTGTATCTAGTGCAGTTGTTGAAAAGTCTCTTATATTGTGCTTTTTAAAATTTTTAATGAACAACATTCATGAGCTGTCAAAACAGATAGAAGCTGGGGCCATTATTAGGTGCTTTATGCTAATAGCCATTTAAATCAGCTTTGCCCTCACAGCTCTTACCCCACAAAAACGGCTGGTCTAGTAATAAACACTTATCAGGATGAGAGTTTAATGGTACACTATGTTGTTTCGGTGGTAATACTTAAGGTTAGACTGGTTATATGTCTAGTTAGAGACAGAAACAACGTATTAAGAACTGGTGTTTGCATCTTCATGCTGTGAGTATCCTCTTGAACTGTCTTTCTCCTGCTGTGCTCATGGCACAGTTGAAATGAATACATTTGCTTGCAATCCATCTGCTTGATTGAGTCTCCATTTTTGCAGTAAAATTTACCCTCTGTGTATATAAGAATATAAGAAAAAATTCAAATTGGCATCATAACCACGGTGAGTCCTTATGGAATTCTGGTTTCTATTTTGCAGCCTTTTGCTGAGAAGGTCACCCTAGAAAATCATAAACTACATTTTGCACCACTCCCAGCGAACATGTGTTACTAGTCTTTCTTAAGGACAATAGCGCTTGCAAAGACGAGTCGGTAAGGCGTCTGCTCTGGGAAAAATCGTTATGATCAGCTAGTGTAATTACAGAAATCTAAATTTGCATCTTGGGTTTTAATTTATCAGATCCATCTTCCCCTACGAGCTCTTTAAGTTCCTCCATCTGCTTGCTAAACAAATGGGGGAGAAGACTGGGAGGCTGTTAGATAATTATTTCTGTGGCAATTACTTGGATGCTAATGACCACTGTATTGATTATTATTACACCACTGCAAGGTCACGGTCATATGAACATAATCAAAAGGCCTTTGGATATGATCTGTCTGCTAAGACAGGATGATATGACTGCCTGGGAGCTCACTCATTTAGCCTCTGATCAAAGAGCTTCCCTTTTTTTGCATTTTTTTTCCAATGACACAGTGAAACAGCTTGAGTGTGTGCAGGATAGGCTAGTAAGCTAGCTCGAGTCTCTATTCCCGGCGGCAGCTTGTGAAACAGATTTAGCTAGCAGGAGCTCTCTCTCTCTCTCCCTCCCGACCAGGGATATTTCTCCTAAACAAGTTCACAATTTTCTTCACAACTCAACAGTATGCTTGGGCGTTCGCTAATTTCGCTATTGTGCGATTTGGCCCACATATCTGTGAAGTTTGATATTTTGGATGCTACTCGCGTTGAACGTGTGAAAAAGTCACAGCTTTCCGGGAGCCTCGCTCGGCTGCGTAAGATTACCGACCTGCGATGCTGCCACTAATGATAAATTAGTTTTGAGTGCAACCGCAGATAGAGGATCTGTCATTACTTAATCAACATCAATTCTAGCAGCTACAGCAATCAAACAACTCTGTGTTCTGCAGCTACTGCGGGGGCAGAGAGGCATAGCGCATGGCTGAATCCTCACCACTCTAATTTCCCCCTAGATAATGAGTTACGTTCACTAATGTGATGTCAAAGGCATGCCCAGAGTTAATAGGATGATTGATAGGGTTCGGTAATAACTTGCTGCTGCAAAGCAGACACTCTAAGCAGGAACGGTAATACACTCCTGTCATTTACTGTAGTGTGTAACTGTTCACATCTGTGCCAGAAAATACAATAATGAAGCCCTCTTAAAAGCTTATATGCACTGGACTCATTTTGAAGTAATCTCAGTAGTTACATGTCTTGGAATTCAAGCATGTTGTTGTTGTCTGAAGAAAAGCATGCATTTTCATTTTATTCTGTTTCATACATCTAAAATCAAGCTGTACTTTACACTTTGTGAAACTTTCATGATGCATTTACCAATGGAAATGCTCCAAAATGAACTGAAATGAAAAATTTTAATATTAACTTACATTAGCAGCAAATCATGTCTTTGTCTTTCCTGTAAAAAGCACCCTTTTGGAGATCTTTGGATAGAAATGATCTGCATACCGCTTGGCATTTTGTACTTACATGTGATATCAGCTGCAAGAACATTACAAGGCCTGCCTATACCCCTGTCAACTTCTACTATTCTGCAGTGCACATGCATGGGAAAACATGACTGTTAATGAATGATTAGGCAAGTGTGCCTGCTGAAATGAGGCACCATAATGAGACTAATTTGCTGGGGCTGGTTGAAATGACAACATTACCTTTACCCTGGTATGAAATTAGATACTGTCAGTAGTGTTTAATTTTACACAGCTATAATACACCCAAGCCTGAACATGTTCTGTTCTTGTCCTGTACAATGTGGAGCATTATGGTAAGTCCAGTCCCATGACCTTATTAGCCATGTCTTAGCCTTTGGCATTAGTTGAATGAAAGGTGTATCAATGTAACTAAAGATCTCACTAACCTACATCCATGCAGATTTTACATGCAGATTTCCTTGTTATAAAGACAACACATACAACAGTCCTTTATCCTGTTCCATTCAA
The DNA here is from genome assembly GCA_037974385.1 of Arnoldichthys spilopterus. Classification (NCBI taxonomy): domain Eukaryota; kingdom Metazoa; phylum Chordata; class Actinopteri; order Characiformes; family Lepidarchidae; genus Arnoldichthys; species Arnoldichthys spilopterus. The sequence continues at coordinate 46,512,993 of JBBPDA010000001.1, forward strand.
AAAATAATGCCTTAAAAATAGATTTGGTTTTCATGGTAATATAAAAGACTTGATGCTTAATATATATAAAAAATAATCACATTTAAATTGCAATCATAATTAGAAGCACAATTAGATATTTTCCCCAGTTTTTTCAAAACCTGCGATGGGGAATGATAAAGAGATAAAATAAGAATAACCAAAATTGTATGTTTTTAAGCTAACTAGCATGATGCACTGACCAGTGAAGTCAGGTACTAAATTATACACACTTCAGAAGCTGAAATGAAGCAGGAACAATGTCTCTGCTGAGTGGCAGAAGTTCTTTCCTGCATGCAGAACAGAAGAGGCAGGCTCCATCACAGTACTGGGAATGTATTTGGACGTTTAATGTGGTTTGGAGAGATGGATGCATGTTCACTTGCATAACATCTGGCTCCATAAATGGTTTCAGTGATCAAATTTAAATTGTTTAAAGTGTCTTGGGTGCACATACACCTGCATTTTGTGTGGATAATCTGTAATTCTTATACTTAACAAAGAGGTGTAATTGGGGTCAAATCGTCCATAGCCTCAGAAAATGCAAATAATAATTTTATGGCCGTTTTGTCCATACCAGGTAGGCCCACTTGCCTGCCTTCCACAAGCATCCAATTGAGCTTCTTGACTGCCTCTACAATGTAGCTTTGAATTTATATCGCCCCCTCCCCCCAAACATCCCAAAACCCAGTTCTCTCTGGCCCTTGCTGGAGCTCTGTCACTCCTCAGTGGAGCCCTGAAAAAAGCAACATCAATGGCAGCTCAACCCTGCTCCGCAAAACTCCCTCATAGGTTAATCCCTATATCGCACTTCACCACCAGTTCACTAAGCTGCTTAAAAGGACACATTATAACTATGACAATGACCCGCTAATGGTTTTACATTTCTCTGAAGCATCCTGAGCTATCTTTGTCACTTTTATCTCATAATGAGATCTGTCAATTGCAGAGAAGGAGATCCTATGGCCCAAGGACACTGATATTTCACCCGCTTGGGCAGAATAAATAATAGCCCCCCCTCCCCCTCTCCCCCTCCCTTGAACACGCAGGGGAGAAAACAAACCTTGATCCCCTCTCCTGCTCTGTTTTCATAGCCAGCGCCTGCTTGGTCTCCTCCCAAGGGGGGCTTTTGCAGTCTGTATCGCTATTAGCTGGCAGACTGGAGTTATTTGCTCCCACCCATTTTCTGGAGAAGCCCCACCTCCTGTGCAGAGGTTGGCTAGTAGTGTCAGGGCTCATGCGCTAATATTTGCTGGTGGTACTCCACCTCCTCTACTGGAACTTGATAGTCCTCCTGCAGCCTATCGCTGGACAGAATGTCAGTGTGAACTGGATAACTGTAGTGGAAGCTGGAGGCTTGGGTTTGTCGGAAAACGGGTGGAAACATGATGGCCTCTGCATTGCCCTGTGATGGATGACTCAACACTCCCTTGGGCGTCATTGAACATTTCCTCAAGCAATGTCGTCCGAACAAAATGGTCCGTCATTTATCATTTTAATGCAGTGCAAAGACCAAATTTAAAAGACTCTGTCTTCTATCTGTTGCACTCACACTGCTAGACAAATGCAGACAAAGTACATGAAAAGATCTTGTTTTGGATGCCATCTGATATTTTTGGGCTTACTTTCTTAATAGGCTGTTTTTGACCAAGCACATGACCCAATGCACAGTAAATGAGCCATCTGGTCATTTTAGTCAAAGAGATGCATATCTTCTGAATTCAGAATTAAACACTTGTAAATGTTGCCAGCATAAAAGAAACTGTTCAATCACAAAACGAATAGTTTTGCTGTCTGAGAAAAGAGAAGGGAGTTCATGTTTTTCTTTTCAAATGTAGCCCTTTAAATGTTACCTAGTTTTTCCTAAGTAAATGTTTTCCTAATTGCCAGAATCTTGCAATTCTTGCAATTCAATATTTACGTTCAAATATACTTAAGGCCCACCTTATGTCTATCAATTTTATTATTACTCTGTGCACATGTTAATACACTTGTAACGCAGACCTGGTGCCAGAATTAAAAAATGAGTTGGACATCCAGTTTTTGTGCAGTTTAGTACCTGGTCTTCTTAAAATGCGTGGAAATTTGGGGAAAATGTGCAGTAGATCTGTTTAAAGCCACACATTCAGGAGAAAATCAACAGAAGAGCCACATCAACAACAAATTTACTTTAAACTTGTGTTCACATGGCTTGCATTGCTGCAGTGAGCAGAAAGTTTATTTTCACTTTGTTTTTCACAGCTTGCCACAATAGAATCATATTGGGAAAAAGCAGGGGATTTAGTGGGGCATAATGATTGGGTGGTGGGGCATTGCATCACTTAACTGACCCGTTGGCACTGGGCCTACAGTAATCTCTCTAGGAAATATCCCTTTAGTGTTTGTACACGTGCAATTAGGCTTCTACATGTACTCATGTGATCAGAACACATTTAAATGATGACCAGGCCATGACAGTGTAGACTCAAATAAATTGTGGGAATTCCTCACCCTGTGGTCTATCTTCACTTCTGCTTGCAGCTCTGAATAGCGACACCATAATAAAAAGGATTTAAGCACCTCATAAACTAATAGCATGCAAACCTTTTCATAGTCCTCTTTTGGAAACAGCCACTGCCAATTCTAATATCATTCAATCTCCCGACCAACTGTTTCCACCCCTAAAGTATCAATGTCTGACACACTAATCCAATAACTGCAGGCTCTATTACTTTCAATTAGCTGTGACAGCTCGGGGCTTAATCTATACTGGGCATGTGCACACGCTCTGTCTGTGAGGGCAACGCTGAGCGCAGCTATGTTTTAGGATGCTATTTTTTTAATTGTAAGGTGAAGGCCACGGCTTTTAGTTTCCTGGCTCACATCTTTGTTTCCAAGGTTTCACCATGAGCAACCCTGGGCTAATGATGGTCAGCATGGCAACCAATTTAAATGCAAAAAGAATGATGCACAAGCACTCATTCACTCATTGAAAGAGGTGGAATGTCACTGTTTTCAGCCACACGACCTTGCAAAACATTACAAACTCTTCAGGTTTTAGCATTACATACTAATTGGGTTTCGCTTTCCCACCAAGTAATGGTCTTAAGGCCATATTAACTGACCTCCAGTTAAGTGTACAGCTTCTAAGAATAATGCTTATTGCAAGTGTATGTTTTTCTTTCTCTTTATTTTCTTTATTTTTAAGTGCCTGTAATCTTTCATGGATGCAAATAGTGGGTTTTTGAGATCCTCCACAAAACTGGGAAGATGTGCATGAAATCTGGTTGCAGCAGTGAACATCTCCACCAACACATTTATGATGTTCTGCTGCATAGGGATGAGGTGTTATAAAGCAGCTAACCCCAAAGCCCTAAATGAATAATCCCATCATCATTTCTTCATTAGGTGATGTGGAATCAGGAGATTACCCAGAGAGGAAGCTATCAATGACCTTTACATCTGAAGCATGGTGGAGTTCAAAACTAAAACTAGTTGTGATCTAGTCAAGAATTAGTCTAAGGGTGCATTTTCCTTAGTAAAACTCCAACAATAAAACTGGCACATCAATATATAATTCAATAGATGTGTGCAGTGAAATGTGCGGCCTCAAACATGCCTCGGCCTCACTTTCAAACCAAAACTATCCATTCTGGAATTACCAATGCAAAGCTGAGAAAAGGATGATAAACAAATACAAGTGCTTGGAAGTACAACTTGTTTGGAAGCAGATTATAGAGAATAACCAGCTCAGGGGGTCTCTGTCTGCTTATTTAGTCAACACTAATGGTTTATCAGCAACAAACTGTATTAACAGAGTTATCATACCAGTGTTTATTTTAATTGAACCAAACCTGCAACCTTAAAGGGGCCCAAGACCATGTCAAGAGCAAATCCAAGTATTTTTACTTTAAATGTTTCTGATATACCAAGTGCATTAAGGAAAAATGAGAACAAAAAAAGAAAACAAAAGAGTGGCCATGCACTGATGACGCACTGATGACGCAAATGGTTATCACCTCACTTTAAACACACTTAATTTTTTCACCATGAAACAATTAGCTCTTTTGCTGGGAAGTAAAGGGCGGTTCTTTTTTTCATGTTTTTGGACATTATGTAGTGAAGTGCATACAGTCCTGGAATTATCATTAATGGAGTGTATCAATCAGTTAGCTGTCTTCTTGCTTTATTTTAACTGTGTACCTGCTATAGTAAAACTGCCAGAGTAGACCTACTCTATTTGTATTCTATTGTATAATAATAATTATAATTTGTACTATTAAAGACAAGAACAATGATACATTTACTGTTTGTGTTGTAATACTACTACTACTTCTACTACTACTACTACTACTAATAATAATAATAATAATAGTAATAATAAAGTTTATATAGCTCCTTTCTCAAGTCTTTTAGGTGTGGTGTAATGTCACTTAGTAGGCAGGCATGGGAAGCTTTGTCCCAGTATAGCTTGGCCAGCCATCATGGGGAGCACTCGTGTTTGCAGTGTAACATCATGCTGCTGTCTGGCCCAGGAAGCCTCATAGCTGCATTGTAGTGTTGCTCAGACAACAAGCCAGAAAATCCTCATAGTTGCAGTGTAATGTCACCTCTGGGAGAAATTCACCCTTGGCTGGTAACATGGTCAACACAGTGTCAACATCCTTGCCCAGTAGAGAAATATTAAATCACACACACATACACAATCAAAAGTAAAACAAACAAAACAAACATGTTTTATTTAAAAAAAATGCATATTCATATATATATATATATATTTTTTAATTTTATTTTATTTTATTGCCAGCTTAATAAAACATAATTAATCTGTATTTATATCTATACACATAGCAAGTATAGGTGAAGCCTAATGAGCTTCACAGCCTTTATCAAGATTTTAATTATTTAAAGAAAAAGAGACCAGCTGCTTTTCTATCATATGGTGCTTTCAAGGCCACCATGATGATGTTATCATTGACCTTCTTCCATGGGTAAGAGCATCACTCAAAGCGCTGTGTGGAGCGAGTAGTTCACACACACCGCTCAAGGTTAAAGTCTCAGGGACTGAGAAACAATCTGTAGTCTAAACACCATCAATTTATTTCATTACCCCAAGGTCAGAGATCAGATGAGGATGATACATGAAGAAAGATCTAAATCCTAGACCAACAATAATCAAAGAATATATTTTCATCTGTAAGGATTTCAGAAAGCAAACATTTTTATTAAAGCAGATTGAGGATGGACTGGAAAGTGCAAATTATTCATATCATTATAAAAAGGTCACATAGTATTAAAGCAATATTGAATTGATGGCAAACTGGTTTTCAACATGGATTAATGACTACATCAATCATGTAAAAGGTGCATAGAAAAGTGTGGAGCTACATATTCACACCCAGGCCTTGGCATTTGCTGGTGCTGGAAATGTTAACAGCCACATGTGTGGGAGCTAAGGAACAGTGCACCATTAAGAGGTCCTGACTCACCTTGTTTTAAGAGCAAGGTCTAATTGCTACCATCTTTTACAGCAGCCAGTGCAGCAGCTGGCATTTGCTTAGATCTGCAGGGACTGTCATTCGAAATGAAGCATAGCCCTTGCCACGTTTGCATGATCCAAAGTGGGAATAGTCAGGAAAATCTGCACGTAGCCACCATAGTTCTACACATGAGCATGTGTGTTAGATATGAAGAGAGCTATAAAAGATGTAGTTCTTTGACTTGCAACCCACCGTTTGACTTACAAAAGCGGGTCCATTATTTAGTGTGAGGTTTGGCCAGAGGAAGAGCGAGTGAAAAATGAAAGCATTTAAGCAGTGCTTTGTTGCAGCACACCTAAGGGACCAGTCATTTATGCAGAAACAAATAATAGAAGTCATCTTAATTAGCTCTTAAATCCATACTGACCTCTCCTAAGGGGAAAACTGAGCCCACTGAGGTGCAGACATCTAATAAAAATATGTTGACAACCAGCACTTTTGCTGGTTGTAATCAAACCAATGGACAAACCTGTTCCTAAGTGAAGTGAAAGTGACTATTTGTCATTGTGAACACACTCAAGCACCACAACGAAATGTGACCTCTGCATTTAA
>JBBPDA010000001.1:46520050-46566611 GCA_037974385.1 Arnoldichthys spilopterus
GCCCGGGCTGGGACTCGAACCTGCGACCTTCCGGTCCCAAAGGCAGTGTCCTAACCACTAGGCCACCACTGCCCACCTCTGGTTTGGAAGGGACAGGTCAAAGAGGACACAATGTGATGGTCATTGACTCATCTATTTTTGGCCTTGAAATACACTACTAAAAATAAAGTTGCCTAAAAGAGTCCTTTGGATTGATGCATTGGAGAGCCATTTTTGTAACCCCTAAAAGAATTTTTCAGTGGAAGGTACATATTATGTAGTTTTTGTAAATGAGATGTGAGATTTCCATAAACTGTTCAAAGTAAAGAACATAATGCTAAGTCACTATACCAATTAAAGGTTTTCTTAATAACCATATGTCCAAACAAAGTATGTAGGAACCTTGATTTTAGGAATGTTTGTTAGACAAAAATCCTTTTTCTCCACTTATGTATGAATTTATTTTTGGACTATGGGTTATAAAAGGCAATATTTTTTATGTAGAACTGTACCTACATACAAGCCAACAAAAAAACAACATTATGTCCTCCTCAAGCCCTGTAAAGTTAATAATGTGGAAGGTAATGTGATCATTTGCAGCACACATTTGACTCAAGGAGCAATTAGTGGTAACACACTGTAACACATGCACATATAAAAAAATGAGTTGAGACATAAAACCGTCACTTCTTTATGGCTTCTACCGCAGATGGAAGCAAATCCCACTCAAATACCAGGAGGACTGTGCAGGAGGTTGGCTTAACTTGACTTTTCCAGGGGATCCGTAGTAAATATTTTGACCGTTTCACAGGTGGGAGAAATAAAACAATTTTTTTAGTCCTCTGAGCATCCTGGTCTGAGGCCTGGGAGCTCATTTGAGAAAGTCCAGGTGTTGCAGACATCCATCCTTAGTCCTCCCACTGTGTTCTCCCTAAAGCCTTAGCTGACCATATAAACATCAACGTCTGCACTCAGTGCCATGCCATGCTACCTCTACACACTGTCCCTTTCTTCACATGCCACATTCAGTTAACTAGCCTTCTGTTACAAAAAAACCCTAAAGTCACCACTGCTTATTTTCATACTCTATTATAAGACGTCCATTATAAGAATCCAAAATGGCTTGAATGTTTCCTTTGGAATGCTAAGGTTTTTGCTAGTTACACAAAAAGACTAGATGTGACCAGAAATAATCTGACCTCTATTAGCAATATAGATAATAGTTAAGTGTTGATTAGAAAAAAAATAGATTTCTGTAACTTCTCATATCCTATAACTTCTCAATTAAGGCCTTGTTACAGTACAAAGACAGTAAATCTGATCTGTTACTGATCTAGGGCTACATCTCCTTGCTGGTGGTACTTGATTCCAGTGTGTTATCAGACATTATAGATGACAGTGTTTCAAGGACCACTTCTCTTTACCATGCTCAAACCCCATTTCTAGAAAGGTTTTTGGATTTTGTGCCTCCATTCTTTTAAGTCATTAATAAAAAAAGAGCCATACAATTAAACTGGGTCTGCATTATCTGGGTTCATTGTTAAACCCTAGGTCATACAAAGACCCAGAATTCACGTCCTAATTCTCTGGACTATAAATAAACAAATTTGCCTCTTACAGAATACTTCATAGTAGTGAATAAGCCCAAAACCTTCTTAATAGAGGTTAATGTAAAAAGGCTTTTTTGTAAGTAATTTATAAGCAGTTATCTTAGTCCATTCAAAGTGAAAATCTGACACAATGGGAATGTCTACTGATGTGTTGAAATGATGAAAAAATATTTTAAAAAGAGAATGAGAAAAACTAAGACTGCTTTGTTCGACAGTGACAACCTGTTTATTTTTAAGGAACAACAGAACTCATGGAGCATTTTTTGGTACATAACCCCCAAATAAATGTTAAAATTTCAAAGATTACCATGTAAATAATAGAGGTTAACAGAAAACAAGGACCTACTGAGGAACAGGAGAAGAGCTTTGTTTATAAATCCACAGTTAAGTAATATTACAGAATTATTCAAAGACCCTTACTGGGCAAAACTGTAAATGCTGCATGGTGGCATAAACCCCCGCTGCGGCAGTTTGCCTTGACGTGCTGGGTTTGGGCGCGGCGGTCCATGTGGAAGTCAACAGGATGAGGGCTAGGACATGGCCATTTGTCATAGCGTCAGCGGATTCAATAATTAATGGGGCATATCACGCCGCAGCTCAGCCAAGGCCAGTCAGCCGGCCCTCTTCATCGCAGAAACCATATTGCGCCCTTGGTGCGGTCCACTGCTGCCTCTTTTTTCTTCTTCTATTTTTTTTTTTAATTCCTCATCATTAAGGGACATTCACTTGCTCTCGTGTGACATTTATTTGCTCGCTGTGACAAAGTGGTGCCTTCTCTGGTTCATACTCCCTTTCTCACGTCCCCTGCGTTCACTGTTTTAAATCATCCGTCCCTTGGGATAAAAAGACCTCTCAAAGCTGCTGAGATAGATAATTGCCCATAGGCCGGCACAGATACAGTGATGGGGGAAAAAAGAAATAGGCTTAAATGTAATATATCACCACCCTGTCTGTGAAGGTGTTACCTAGACTAATGCTCTGTCTCTTCTCTGTCCTAAAAAAGAAGAGGCATGTTAATATAAGGACAGATGTAGCACTAGACAACTGTATGGCAAAGCATAAGATGGAGAAAAAGAAAGAGAGAGAGAGAGAGAGAGAGAGAGAGAACGAGAGAGAGATAGAAGAAAACATTGCAGCGACATCTTTCACATGGCTGTATACTTATTTGAGAGAGCACAGAGAGGTGAATGCTGCTGGGCCCTTAACACATAGGGAAGTTGAGCAGCATTTGAACAGCTGGAGGAGGCCTGTGTTTACTCGGCTGAGAGAACAATGGCGGCTACCGCAGTCTTCCAAGGCCTGTCTCAATACAGCTGCTACCGGTCAGCAGAGGAGAGGTGAGCTAAGAAAAGATGGACCAGTCCTTTTGATTAATGTATGCACGAGTGTGGGAGTGTGAGACTATAGCTGCATTTGAAATGTATCCTTAACCACTATTCCCTAGCACTATAAAAGGAGTAGCCTGACACATTGGTAATTTTATCAGGTACACCTACTATAGGTGCACCAACAGTCAGAAAATTCACTGATTCATGAAAAAAAAGCTTTTTGGGTTGTTCAGATAAAAATAATATCAGCCAAAAAATGCTTGGAGAGCTGACTAGAGCCAATAGGGCAGATCACAGCACAAACGTTGAGCAAAAGTTGACCAGTATCCAATGCATCCAATGTTTGAGCACTGGTTAGGTGTGCCCATTCTCTATGAGAAACTCTTGAACCTTTAGCCCAAACAACACAGTGTATTATGGGCAATCCATGCGTGTTTGCATAATACATTGAAAAATGCATTAAATGTATGGAATTTACTTGACTGCAGTAAATACATGACTTCTCGTTAATTACAGAATTATTGCTAAATGTATGTACCCTGGAAGTGCATTGTGTAGATGTATTGTAATTTACTCCTATGGACAGAAGGAAACTTTCGACCATATCCTGTGTACAAGAGAGAGATGAGAGTAAGCAGCACTGTGCCACTTACACATGTCCTGATAGGATGAGCGTTCCGCTCAGTGCACACGCGCCATTGTGGTTTGATGTGACATTGAATCCATACATGTCCAAGAGTTTCGAATAAAGGAGTGGAATAAATGTATTCTGTCGATGAGAACGTCACAGTTGGGTAGAGCCTCATCTAAGAAAGGCCATTCCAGCACGCCATTAGTTCTGTTTCATCAGACACCGTGTTCTATTTTTTTCCCCCTCTCCCTTATTTCTATTCCTCTCATTTTGTCTCCATCTCAACCCAGAGGCAGTCAAAAGGATGTGTGACAATCTGATGAAACTCACAGACTGTGAAAATGCCACGCTTTCTCTCACAGAGTCTTTTGTTTACACTGACATTTACCATAAGAAAAAATATATACATCACTCGTGTGAAACTGTCCAAAGGAAAAAGAACAATGTTGTCATTTATAGCTGCATATACAAAACAACAACTGTATCATGTTGCCTTGACTTAGCTAATCTATTTTAAGGGCTTTGTAAAAAATTAAGAGAAAAATGGTACAGATGCACTGGTGTGGAATTTGTAGGACGATGCTAATATGCAATATTCATGTACATAATTGCTGATGCTAATGCAAAAAAAATTGAAAAAAATTAAAATGATGTCTACCTGGATCACAGAAATTTGCTTATTTACATGTATAGGCTAACAAATGAGACAACATAAAAAAGAAAGCAATTAGGAACAGCATCACAAAACACTTTGCTCTCCCATAGTGTGGTAAATGCATCACCAAATATGACTGATTCAAAATATCAGTCCAATGTCTGTCCAGTGGCAATATTACTATTTTTCCATAAAATTTGCTGATACAGATATGATTCCCATAACATTTTCTGTCCCTTAAAACAGCAAGTACCATATGTCAGACTATTTCACACTTAAAACAAAGAACACTTCATTGCCACTTTATTAGAAACAACTATCTTCTTGTTACACCATGTATGTGATAACTCATGTCTTTTCCATGCACAAGTCTTGCAAGTCCTCCACTAACCCTTTCCATGTGGACAGTTTCTGATCACAGGGTCACTCTCAGCTGTATATTTTGAATTCTGAGGTGTCTAAAAAAACAACAATGCTGTTGACCCTGATACACTCAAAACAGCTTCATAAATATACAGGAATATGCAAAAATTTGAGGACCCCAGTCAAATGACATGCTTTTGTTGATTTTCTAAGTGCAAATAAGTCAACATTCTATATACAAAATACACTTTTACACATTTAAATGCACAATTACAGTTTACATGGTAAAATAATAAACATATTGGAGAATTGAATAAGACATAAAAAGTGGCCTGTGTAAAAGTTATGACATTTTATATCTCATGCTTTTCCAATATGTTAAACTCAGCGAATAAATAGAAACTGTGAACAAAAAATTATCAGAAATGCCAAATTTAAGTTTCTGTCCATTATTTATTTTCTCATAGATTATTGCTAGAGGTGGGCTTATATTTTGTGCTGTAACACATGTAATTCAGTCAGTAACTGTAAGCCTAGAATTTGTACCAATTAATGTTTCTGATAAAATGGCCAGTGAGCTTACTGACTAGATGGATGTGTCTCACAAAGTAGCAGCTCTATATAAGATTCTGTGACCAATAGAAATAGCTGGCAAAAAAAGGTGACAGTAGACCGCAGAGTTCACTCAAGGTTGTGTTCCGATGCTCATTTCCTCACTGGTGCTGCATCACCACCCCTCTCCTGTCCCAGGTGGCCATGAGGCCAGGCCCGGCTGCAATGTGATAGGCTTAATCCCATTTAGTCTAATTGCATCTGCAGAAGGAGCTCTTTTGCCATGTTTGGTCACGTCCCTGCCTGCCCTCCCTTAGTTCCCATCACACAAACACACACGCACACACACAAGCCTGCATACACACACAGCCCTGCCATTTATAAGAAATTTCCTTATCATGCAGCCTGAGAAGGTGTAAGAGAATGACAGGTTGATCATCTGCCCAAAAGAAAGGATGGTTGGGTGACACAGACCCATGAGCTTCTCCCAGATGGACTGAGGGAGACACTGCACAGGAGCTGACAGGATAATGAGAGAGAGAGAGAGAGAGAGAGAGAGAGAGAGAGAGAGAGAGAGAGAGCTATTCTTGTTCTTTTCTCACTTATTATCCTCTGCAGAATAGATTGAGGGGGCCCTAGACAGGCAGACAAGTCTTAGATGGGTCAATCATAATGGACAGTGAGCCACCATCACCCTCAGAAAGTCTTTCATTATGTTCACACTTACACTCACACACACACACTCCTGCAGGATTAGCCCATGGGGCAATGGGGAGTTAGAGGTGCCCTGTCCAATTAAACCTTCCTACTGGCCAGGAAAGCAAAAACGGCACCAATTACAGTGATCTACAGGATCACTGTGACAACAAGTCCAGTCACCTTATCTTCAAACATGATTGTCACTGTATTAAAAGTTCTTTACTATATGCATATGTATGCACTTTCCGAATTAAATGACCTCTCTGTCCAGACTACACTCACAAATATGTTCTTTTATAGCTATTGCTTTAACCTCATGATCAATTTAAAATCTTTTTGTTTGTTTGTTTGTTTTTTGGAAGTTCACACTTAGGATGCATTTAATACATGTGCTTCTCATAATGGTATCCAGTAACATTAGCATAGTGGTCTTTCCCAAATTAACCAAATTCAGTACAGCGACACAGCAGTGCAGCATTTAAATTGGAAACACAATGACACATTGGCTTTGCCATAGGCCTGTAAAGATTGTCCAACTTGACCAGTAGCTACAAATACATGGGTGGAGCATGGATAGATAATTTATAATTAAATTTTAGAGTACTGTATTAAAATATTACACCTAGAAATGTAGATGTGAAGTGCTGGCTTTGGAAATCTATTACAAAAAGATTTTGCTAATGTATTAAGACAACTTTTTGGGGTTTTATGATTAAAAATTAACTTTTGGACGGTTTAAGATATCTCAGTAAAAAGCCACCTCTGAAAGCCAAAACAGAATAACATGTTTAAAGATTCTGCTGCATTCTACCAGTGTTGTGTTTTATCCGGAGCCAGTTAATCTTTACCATATTGTACATACCAGTTAGGTTACCTACTGCAGATGATCTCATGTACTATTGTCTCTAGTCTCTTGATTTACTTTCACTTTTGGTTTTTGGACCCGTTGGAAAAGAATCACTGTAAGTTAATAATTGATGTAATCACTCATATCAGGCATTTCAGTTCTTTTATGAGCTTGGTTCATGTTTAACCTAAGTGAGACTGATTAAATATCTGACATTATTTGTGCTGCTTTTCAGAGAGCTGTGAGGTGAGTCAGCTGATGATACAGAGAGCTGCACACATGTGCACACACACACACATGTACGTCACATACTGATAGACAAATTTTACCAGTGTTGCTCACACCTGATGGTCATTATTTTTATGATTTGTGAAGTGTAGGAAAAGCCCATGGTTTTGCCTCTCCTACATATTAACAAAGTTAAATAAATAGATAAATAAAAACATTTTTTTCTGATGATGAAAAATATTGTAAATTTTGACAAAATCTTTCTTTCTCTCTCTCTTTTTACATTTTTGTCTTTCCTGCAAAGCAGATGTCAGGAAAACTCAATGGGTTTCTGCAGATTGCAGCACATATGTCTCAAATCAAGGCTGTTGATAGCATCTGACACTACCAAACAAGCAGAATTTGCTTATTAAATACAATGTATTTTATATAAATATTAAAAAAGAAGCAAATGTATTTATGATGTCACATGCTGATTTTGTAAGTCTAAGGGTGAGCTTTGTTTATGTGTTGTGTAAATATTGTTTATATTGTATTATATATCACCAATGGCTCTTCACGGCAGTTCGGCACAACATTGGCTTTTTAAATATATTCAGTTCTGTGGAAATAGACCAACTCTTTCAGCAACTAAAACATAGTTACTTTTATTGTGGGTTAGATGATATTGAACATGAAAAAAATGTGAGATGTACAATTGCGCAAAAAAAAGGAATGAGGGGAAAAAAAGAGTACAATTGCAAATAGCCTAATCGTGGACTGATATTAAAAAAGCAGCTTTTGGGGACTTGGATTACATTTTTTCTTAAATAGATTGGTCTCTCTTATTCTTTCTTTCTCTTTCCCTCAAAGTCTTCCTAAGAGAGAGAGAAAGAGAGCGAGAGAGAGAGAGCTTTGTGAGCTTATGTAAGGAGATGTGTGGGCTTGAATATGATTATTCTTTCCAAGTTAAAGCAATTTCCAGCTAAAAGTGAACAAAAAAACCCACCTAGCTTTGTGTGCAGGTGAGCCGCCTGCAGACAACTACACTTACGACTGTCACCTTCCTGCAGCAGTTCCAGATTCAATTAATATGCAAATTCATCTGACTTGATGCGGTGGCGCCTTAACAAATAACCCTGAATAGAGATAAGGTTGTTTAGGGCTGCTTCTTTTAATAGACACCCACACAATATCAAATTAACGAGTAACAGGCTACTGAAATACCAGCATAGCCAAAAGTGCTTCTGTATTCAGCCCTTCTCCACAGCGGAATGCAAAGCGGCCATTGCTGCATGGAGCCGACTCTTCCCTCTTTGATTCAACATCACTCATCTGGATCTACATAAAACCAATTTAAGAGAAATATCTATGGATTGCTTAGGGGAGGGCACTCTGTCCTTTGTTTCACTTACAAAAAGGGCATGAGAGAGAGACTGAGTGCAGGATGAAGAAAAAGGATGATCTATTCTGAGCTTGATTGATCTGTTTCTCTGTGGAGTGGTCAGTCTAGCATGCCCTTTCTAGGACTGCCCTGGCTAGTCAACGTAGGTATCTCTCTCTCTCTATCTCTCTCTCTCTCTCTCTCTCTCTCTCTCTCTCTTTCTCCCCTCCTCCTCCTATAATGATATTCCACCTTCATCAGCAGAGTATATGAGCTGAAACCGCCGTCTTGATTGCTCAGTGTCCACCAACTCAGCAGTTTTACTACATTCGTTCTCAAACGCTCACGTGGCCGCCTTTGATTGGTGCAGCTGCTTTTTTTTAAAGTTGGCATCTTAAAATGCTCCAGTGTTTACAAGTAATTATTGGGAGTGGATTCGGTGAAGGAGACGGCCTTTCCTCAAGGAGGATGCCATAAAAAGGAGCAAATAAGCATTGGTGTGAAAATAAAATGCATGTGCTGCTGCAAGATTGCAGAGGTCCATCTATTTTACATGTTATTAGTAAAATATTGTAATTGTTAAAACCAAAAATGTAAGAACGTAGCTTAAACATGCAAGTTCACTTGGATCTGTTAGGCAAATTTTTGTTTTTGAGTTGATGAGTAATCTTAAGTACCCTTGTTCATGTGGTTTCTGACACCATATGACATTCTGTTATCTGAGAGTACATTGCATAGCTATAAACAACAATAAAACCATCAGAAAGGCTGTAACTGTAGGTCAGAACCACAATATTGTCAGTGTGGGAACAACACAAAAGAAATGTTGACATAATGTAAAGAGCAAATGTCACTTTTAAATGATGTAAAACAAACAAATAAATAAACAAATAATAAAAATGAGACAATACATGTATTTATGATGTTTTGAACTGAGTGTGACAAAATGCTCAAAGCATAGATTACTGATACTACAACATTTGTACAGGGTGGACCTTGTCTAAAGCAGTGACAGCCTGGCAACGACACACACCAACAAAGGCTGAATTATCAGGCCGAGGGCTGACGTTGATTAAAGTGTCCCTCACTCACCTGCCTGAGTCCAATCAAGGCAGCCTGTGATTGCACTGGTGAAGTGACCATGTGCATGCAGGCGTGTGTATGTGTGTGTGTGTGTCTGTTTGTGTGTGTGTGTGTGTGTGTGTATGGAATGGGCAGCTGGAATCCTGTGAGAACACCCCTCTCCCCTCCTCCCCTCCAGTCAGAGGTGAATCAATCATCTCCAAAGATGTCAGCATCTGCCCATGCAATTTTATATGGGCCTAAATGGCAGATGGGGATGTTGTTCTCTGTTTAATCAGTTCCACCAAACACAGTTTTATCTCGTCCAAAATGAAACCATCTGTACCACCGAAAGGTGTGAAGGTTCAAGCTTGGGTAGGCCATGGAGGGAAAGGAAGAAGAAGTGGTAAAGAGATAGTTGGAACACCAAGAAAAGCCATAGATAGATAAACCTTAAAAAAAATATCTGTGCAAGTAAAATTATCAAATCTAGTCAATAAATTGTATTATTCTTAGTATGACACTGCAGTAGGAATATTGTAGGGACACTTTATTGTAGGGCATTAAGGCACATGTAGGGCTTTAAAGCACATGTTATGAACAAGAGCTTTTCATGACAACTGATATAAACCTATATTTAGTGCAAAAGGCTTCAACAAGATCCCAATGTCATAAGACTTTCTGGGGTGAGACTCATGACAACAGTTTCTTCCAGCTTTCATGACAACAGATGCTTGCTGGAATAAGCCTTCATAAACGGTGATGTAAGTTTACATGTGTCTAATGTTAAAGAGTCATAAAGGGGTGATGTAGCCCTGTGTATGTCACCTTTCCATAAAGCAGTTACTACATTTTAAGACTGCTCAGTCTAGGCATATTTATTGCTTTAAACAATGTTATCTAGTAAAATTGTTTTCATGTTGCTTGTTTTTGGAGATAATGCTTAAAACATTGTATATTGTGTACAATTATGATGGTTTTACATTCAAAAATATAGTTTTCTTTGCAGTGAAGGACACAATGCAATGCCCTGCCAGCACTACCATATTCAATACATACTCTTTCTCTCACTCTCTCTCCAGCTCTCCATCCTCTCATAGGATGATTACCCATGGGCTCCAGCCATTATATTCAGGCCCATTTATTTTCGGCACCTCCAGCTAGGCTCTCTGGGCGTAATTTAGTCTCCAGGAATGGTGCAGCAGTGAGAGTTGGGGGTGGATAGACAGGTCTGATGAATCCCCTTTGTTTTAAGTGGAGATGATGGCTCCCAGTGAGCAGGCGCTGCATTTAAAGGGCCAGTTAAGGGGGGCGGCAGCAAAAGCCGGGTTGGACAAGAAAATGGGAGCCTAGCAAAACTCCCTGTACGGTGAGTTGTAAAGAAGCAGCGCTGAGACTAGATCTCTCCACCTGATAGACATCATTAATACCGAGCTGTCATATTCACACACCAGGGGCCCGGCCAGGCAGGAAAGGAAGCACCTCAACATCCCCCTTTATATCGAGACTGTCATAATGCGCTAAAATGGAAAGTGTTAGGATCATATTCTTTAGCATGACACTAATATCTGCAGGGCTGCTCCATCACTGGAGTTGTCTAGATAGAAGGAGGCCGATTGCCTCTTTTTGCTAATTAGATCTCAAAAGTTGTCAAAAGTCAAGTCCATCCAAAAAAAAAATCAGTGTTTTAAAGTAAATTCTCAGAATGTGGAATTTATTATTGTTCTGTTAACTTGCTGTTATAAGTTCAGTGAACTCCAAAGGCATCCAGGTTAGTTATCTCTTTAAGTGAAATCATCACTTTTTTTAAAGCCGTACTGTGAGGGCAGATGGGAGCAAAAACTTTGCCTTCAAAAGAGAAGTAAACAAAAAGTCAGTTCGAGTTTTCTCGACAACCCATTTTTTTCTGAGATAAACCTCTATACCTCTTCACCAAGCTCCACATCAGCACAGGCAGTCGATAGCACTTCAAAACAATCGAGAAACAGGAGGGTTTCAGAGCGAGATTTTCAAAAGCAGAATCGATCTGATCTATCCACCGTGTCTCAAAGATTTTTTTTTTCCCCATGTAATTAATTTCTGTCAGAAAAACAGCATCCTTATTGATTCACTTTCCTTGTGTGAGCTTCAAAATGCAGCGGTCCCTATTCTGAGGTGAGAAGCCTTACTATTAGAATTTCTTTAAGATTTTTTTTCTTCTAAAAACGACCACAAGTAGATTAGAAAAAAAAAAAATTTATAGGAAGGATTGAACTTGGTCTTATCCTCCCCAGCCTGATCCCGAGCCTCATTTGCTTCAGTATTAAAAGTGAAATTTAAAGACTACTGTTTTAGCTGTCTGTTTAATTTGCTAATCTTCAGCTATCCACCACCCTGTATTTGCAGAATTCCCAGCATGCACTGTGGCAGGAAAAGGCAGCAGGCTGCTGCTGATAGGATGGCTCTCTTGTTTACATGAAAGGCAGTATCCCTCTCCTCCCCCATTCCAACCCAAACCCTAAAGCAGAGGCATTAATTAAATTTTCTGCTTGGTTTGAAGATGAGAGCTGCTGACCTGATCTCCAGGATGCTGCCCCCCCCCCTCCATTCCTCGTACTCCTCCTCTTCCACTGACTGGCCCACTTTCGTCACGTGACCTTCATATGACGAATATATTGTGATGCGGGGTTTAGATCCTGTAATTTGTTCCAGAAGAAAATGACTTTAAGCGTCACGCAGTCATGCTAACCCGAAACAATGAGGGTGATGGTGGTGGTTGGGGAGGGGGGGGAGGCGGGGGAACTAGGGGAACCGGGGGGCCGTGGGACGTCGCTATCTCCAGCCCACAGCAGCGCTGGCTGTTGCCTTAGCTTTATCTGCCCGCCGGATGAATATTTAATATCAGAGTGAGCCAAGAAGAAAAAGAAGGGGAAAAAATCACTCTAAATAAGTGCGGCTGATGAAAGATTCTGATTCCCTGCCGAGAGAGGAATGGCATGGCAAATTAAGAATTTCTGAAGCACGAAGGACTGGTGGAATGGTTGGACTAAGAATGGCAGGACAAGAGTCAAGAACATCTTCATTACCATCTCATATATGAGCACAGAGTGGACTAAAATAACATTTCTCCAGCATCTTGGTGTGACAAACATCACAAGGCCAGTGGTTGTTGTAGAGTGCAAGTGGACTAGAAGAGTGCAGAACAAAAATATGCTACGCCAACACTAAACACAGTCCAATTAAATTGAAAAGCGCAGAACGTTAAGCTGAATTGCAATGGGTATAAATGTCCACATGAGATATAAAACACTGGCAATGGTATACCATATTGAAAACAGACCTGCTCCTCCTTAATGGAGGCCAATGGTCAAATCTCTATCTGTACTTAGTGCAATTTGAGCTTGGCTTGACCATCCTTCAAGCCACATAAAAGAAAAGCATCAAGACTGACATACAGGTAGTGAAAGGAACTTCCATTGGCAGTCTCTCACTGCCTTCAAACTCTAACTTGAAGACCTATCTCTTTTAGAATAGCACTTAAAACAACACTACTATTGCACTAATAAAATTACTTATATTTGTACTTATGCAATGTCTTATTCCTAGAGGTAAACCTTCAGTGCCTTCTAGGTCTTTGGGGGAGGCATAATGGTTTCTAGCAAGTAAACAATTAAATATGTTTAACTTTTTGTTCCTTTTATTCAATAAATCATTTTATATTTGATTAAGTTTTATTGCAAAACAATAGGGTTAAATTCTTAAAACACCCAAGGAAAATTGCTTCAGTAAAAATGTAGCATTAAGGTAGATGAGAAATAGAAGCTCTCTCATTGGTTAGACCTTTAAGACCTGTTTGAAGGCCTAAATTGTCAGATTAACAACCAACATAATTGGAAAGTGACAAAATAATCAACCAATTACATTTTGATTTCCAATGAATAGGACCAATTTGGTGAAGAAAAAATGTCACTCTAGGCTTTCTGGAAGCCCTAGATACATCACTGACTGATCAGGAACGGCACCCTAATCAGTGAGTCTCTGGAGGTAAACAGAGGCAGCTCTAGAGTGGATGAATTACTCTGGAGGTACTACATACAAGGCAAAGTATATGCTAATGTCTTTTACAAGTTTTAAGTAAATCATGGAATGTCTTCAAGCTTTAGATTCATGTTTAATTTGAAACAGCCAAAAAATGTTCATGTGCAATGCCATTAGCTAGGGGCTAACATACTACTAGAATCTTACATGAGTCCTAGCAGACATTAGCATTATTTTTTTGTTTAAATTTTTGTCCATGTTGGCTTTTACAAACTGAACTCTAAGCTTGGCTGTAATAGTCCCAACTTACTACTCCTGTGTTGTGTATCTTTTCTATATATGTATCAAAAAAGACTTTTGTGCAGTATCTTAGCTCAAAAGTATTGACCTATTAACTGTTAGCCTATTTGTAGAGACACATTCTCAAGGTGGACAACTATAAACACTTGCTTAAAGTAAAACTATAAATTGAGTTAATATTCAGGCCAAGCCAATGTGACTATAATAGAAGATAATAGTGCAGAAGAGCACAAACCCAACAATCAGCAGTATAAGTTGGGATATTTTCCAAAATCCTGGCAAAAGACATTGTCGTGATGGCAACATATGTCTTTCTAAAATCCTATTAGAGTCAGTGGTACCTTTACATGCATCCAACTCACCCACGCAATGGCCACTGAAGCACCTCCATACCATCCCATATGCTGGCTTTTGCACCTTTTGCTGAAAACAGTCTGGATGGTCTTTTTTATCTTTGGAGAAAACAATGCCAATTTGTCATCTGACCACAGCACATGGTTTCATAGTGTTTAGGTCCATCTGAGATGAGCTAGAGCCCAGAGAACGATATATGGCTTTGTCTTTGCGTAATACACTTTCAGGTCGGATTTCTTGATGCAACGATGGACTGTGTAAAATGGCAATGGTTTTCTAAAGTACTCCCCAGACCAGGTGGCTATATTTGTCACAGTAGCATGATGTTTTTTTAGGCAGTGCCACCTGACGGCTCAAAGATCACGCACATTAAACAGTGTTTTCCAACCTTGCCTGATGTCTGAATCTTTTTACAAAATTATGTACTATAAATGCTGAAAAACCTAAATTCTTTAATCTTTCACTGAGGGATGATCCTTTTGAACTGAGTAACAATACTCTCATTAATTTAGGCAAAAAGGGGTGATCCTTGCTTGCAAAGACTTTAATGGATGCTACTTTTATACCTAATCATGGTATTGCCAATTAGCCCATTTAATGTGGAGTATTCCAAATTGGTGTTACTTGAATACTATGTGTACTGTGTAATATTAAATTAACTCTGTGTATTGCAGACATCACATTTTGTTTATATTTTCAAAATCCATGAAGTTGATTAGTAAAATATTCCAAATCTTCAGGAAATGGGGTTAGTTGAGGTCAAGTGTTAAAATGAAGGTTAACCAAATTAATGATTTAGGGATTTTAGATGCCAGTTATTTCTCACTCATAGCTCACTGAAGCAAATAGAAAAATTCTGTTAAATATGTAGGCTCTAGAGTTTCAGTTTTCTAAATATTCTTTTTCATTTTGTGTTCATTTTAGAATGAATTGCATTTGAATAGTTCAACTAAGTTAAAACAGGTTCTAGAATTGTGAGGTATAACAGATATACAGGTACACCAGCCAATTCTAGAAGTAATACATTAACATTACATTGCAATACAGCACATTTTCTAAAGCATAGAGAGAAAGACAGAGAGAGACAGAGCAAGATCGAGGTACATGCCCAGCTTATGATGCAGTAGAGCTACTGGCCTTGAGCCTCCTTTGGGGTTAACCAGCGATTGTGTCCGTTTTGGCGATTTATCTGCTAATTGCAGTGTCTAGACGGCAGTAAATGTGCTAATGTAGGTGGCAATTAGCAGGACCGGAGAGCGAGCATGGTGACAGAGCAGTAGAACATCGTTTCTCCATTTCTCTTTTTTTTTTCTCTCTTTCTCCCTTTTCCACACTCCCTCTCTCCTACCTGACTGAACGGACAGGTGCCAAACCTCACAGATGGGAGATCCAAGCACGGCAGGTTCACGTCAAATGCTTATTTCCAGAACACTGACAAAAAGCTGTGACAAGTCTGCAGCAACAGCAGACAAGGCTCAGAGGCAGGGGAGGCATTACTTTAGATTAGGAGATGATTATCGTGCACATGCAGTAAATTCAGATATAGCTGGAAGCTTCTTAGTTCTGGGTTACATGATATAACAGAGAACATTGAAAACAGTGTAACATAATGAAGACATTACAACCCACTGTAGTATCATATATCACCAGTAATATTACATATTATGTGACACCTAATTGCAACCACACAAACTGATTGGTTGCAAAACATTCCACTGTACTCAGAAGTCTGACATCTGTGAGTCGGTATTCCCAACCACAGATCGTAATGCATTCCATAACTGCTCCATAGCTGTTCATCATGGTTGGTAGGTAGGAAGAATGATCATTTTACTATATGCTGCTAAAACTGCTGTTTAAACATATGTTGCCAGAGTTAAATGGGAATTCTTCTGTTTTTCATCTGCCTTATTCAACCAGAGACATGTAAACAAAGTTATTCAGAGTGGTTGGATATGAACTGTATGGTTAACTGGGTTAACTAGGTGATGTCTACATTGCAAATGCTGCCAGTTTATTTATTATACAAAATGACCAGAGAACGTGTGTCTTCTGAGTTTTTTGTGCCATGTTGAAAATGCTGAAATAGAGGTAAAACTGAAAATATATATGCAAACCTTTCTTTGGGTACTCTTTTTGCTTTATAATGCTGTGCATGTACCTAAATGTTTTTAAGATGTATTAGGCCAAAAGATGAACTCAAAACTATTGTAAAACTTTGTCTCAGACATTTGGCAGCATAAGCATAACCTCATCATGCAATGGCTTTTCGTTTGACTTTTAGAGGCATTAAGGGAATGTCTGGTTCCTGTAACCATCAATGTTAACAAATCTGACTTTTCTCATTCACATTAAACAACTTTGAATGACTTTGTTTTATATATTAACCATTTGATTTTCATTAACCATTTAATTTAACCATTTAATTTTTTAAGAAGATCTGAGATTACCCTTTAAATATTACAATACAATATTCATGGATTGTTTTTGTTGTTTAAAATCAATTTTACAGTCTCAAGACATCTCTTTCATTTTATCTAGCTTAATGATAACACATGGGGAAATGAATATTCCACCAATTGTATATCACAATGAAAATCTACATATTCCATGTTAAGAAAAAAAACTAATAGCAAGATTTATCACAAAACAATCTAGCACAGGGCCAAATATCTTTTACTCTTTAATTACTATACAACATAATGATACACAACATGTATGTAGATTACTCTGTGTCCTCCGTGCTCCTTCACAAGGTGCTTGTGCTGTTACTCCTCTGCTGTGGAGGGGGAAAAAGCCAATTTTCAGTGAGATGAGAAGGTTGGTCATACATATGGATCCCGCTGGCTGAGCCATGCATTAACAACCTCCCTCTGGAATCTAAAACAGTGTAGTGGGGGCAGAGAGGAGCTCCTGGGGGAAATCAACATATCACCAGCAGTTCAGGTCAGATTCTGTGTTACAGCTCTATTTGCAGCTCCACCAACACTTATTTGTACTGTGTACAGCCACTGCATGGCAATATTAGGTGAATGTTGTAAGTAGCTAGAGAAAAATTCCGCTTTTCCCATTAAAGTGATCATAAAAATGCAATCTGGTCAGTTGACAGTGAGTGCAAGTTCTGTCCTGTGTTCACCATGAATGTTCTTACCAGCTGCAATGCAGTGATTGGTGTGTGTGTATAGTGAAGTCAACCTATTCTTTATTATATAACCAGTGACCCACAAAATAAAAAAAAATAAAAAAAAAACAACTATTAAGGTACTGGCTTGAACATGTACTGTACATCACATTGACATAACACTGAAATGCTAACATTCTCCATTTCCCCTGCACAAATCAATGTGACATAACTCAGGAGTTTGCACCTCCTGTGCCCTGGGGCTGAGGAGCTGCAGGTCAGCTGAGTCCATGACCCCCATGTGCAGGCTGACCTCAGCCTAGCACTTAAAAGGCTCATCTCATCTGGAGGAGTGGTGGCATGGGGAGTGATTACTCCTTCACAGGGCTGTTATCTCCAAAAGAGACCCCCTCGTTAAACATGGATGGTGGGAGGGTAGACGATACTACAGAAGGCTGGAGTTTTATCCTGCTCCCACATTGTACATACATAAATACATATTACCACACATACACACACATCAGCACTCTCTCAGACACACATCTGCAAGTCCTTTATATACATTATATAATGGGCTTTTATTTAAGAACACTGAAGTGGCAAGTACTGCTAAACATGAAGATCTGCCTTGTGTTAAGATCCTGGGAAAGAAATCTCAGGGTCTTATGTCATACTTGTCATTTCTCATGCATTTTTACCTCTTAAAATGACATACAGATAAATGTGAAGACTCAGGTTTTCTACTGCTAATGCTGCTTCTGCTCTGATGAAACACACCCTTTACTGACAATGGTGGTCTTCTGGAAAGGATATCACACTAATTGGAAGGTTAGTCACTACCAGATCAGTGTGTGTGTGGGGGGAAGCAACTTGTATCTATAGCAGCAGTAAAGAAAAATGTGGGTGTCTGCAGAATGACAAACCACTCCTGCGATGCACAAAATGTTTTTTTTTTAATTACAGTCATAGTGCAGAACTTTATCTAGGACCTATTGTACTAAGCAATAAAGGAGAAATGTAGTGCAACTTGGACCTTCAATAGCAAGACAATATATGTATTTATGTTTTCTTCTATACACTATTTTTATATAATACAGCAGTAAGCAGTGATGTTGGCGGTTTTACATGTTATGAGTACTGTATGTGTGTGTGATGCAGATACAGCATTTGAGAAAGAGGTGGGGTAATTAAATGAACTTCTGGGCCTATATAAGTAAAAAACACATGTGACTGTGAACTCATTGTGCCTACTGTGCAATGCAAGCGGCCTGTCTATGAGAAGAACCTGAATCATCAGAAAGAATCTGTCCATAGCAATTACAGGGTGTCATCACAATAGGACAATGTTGAAAGTTCCATTGTTTATAGTTTGTTAAAAAAAAATACCACAATGCCCTGTTTATCACAACCATAAAGCATGTGCACATCTTTACAGACTAACATGATGGTTATTATTTCCACTGATTTTCTGTATTAAAGCCCAAACCACCATAGCTCTTCAATCATGCTCTGACCTTCCTCATTATGTAGCTTTACTAAACAATACACTCCCTGTTCACAAAGCTGTCCAGCAGTGGAAGAGCATTTTCAGTGGTTAGTCTGACCAGTAAAAGCCATGCGAAACAGCCTTTTGGTTTGAGCTCAGCAGAAAAATTACACCCTATGTTCTAGTGAAGAACACAAAGGGCTATCTGTTTGTTCCTTGTCCCCATCAACTCACCCCAAAGACCCTGTCACACCCCGGCTATGACAGGCATTAGGAGTGTGTGTGGGGTGGGAGGGGGGGGGGCAGCTCACATACCCTATTTCTACATGCCAGCATCAGCTAGTGATCCCACCAGCAGAGTGTGTGGAGAGAAGAGAATCCGTTCATCACTGGTGTCTCAGAATGCCAACAATGCGTCCGTCATCTGCATCACAAGGGACAAGTGACCTGGCAGTGACGCACACACTCCCACACATACACTCGCAACACAGGCCGTGTCTTCGTCTGATGTGAAGTGAGAGAATAGAAAATAGACCCCTACTGGCACCAAGAGAGGGAAATACTGAGGCTAGAGTTTATGACAGAAATGTATGTTACATTGAACATAATTACCGTGTCGGGGCCAGTCAAATATGGCAGTGCAAATTCGGTTTAGGCCTATTTTTATGGACCATCTAATACTAAAGAAGTGGTGTAAGTAGAAGCAAAGCAAAGTAATGGAGGCATCTGGTCCGTACTTGGCCATGGTGAACAGCACATCTGAATATTCAGTATTATTCACGTGTCAGACCCCATCTAAACCACATAATGAGCCCAATGAATGAGGAAAAAAAAAACCTACATGTTGACTCTTAAAAGTGTATGAAATGGCTTTTTGATGTAATGCTACCGAAGAATCAGTTTTGGTTCCCTAAAGAACCTTTAAAATGATTCATTTCAAGAAAAACCATCTAATGTAAGTTTCATAAGAAAACCAAAAGTTGTTTAGTGGTTCTATGAAGAACATTTGTTTTCCAAAATAACTTTGAAATTAGTGATTTTAAGTAAAACCATCTATTGAAATGTTCTTAAGAAAATCAAAAGTTGTTCTCTAATAGTAGTTCTATCAAGAACATTTTGTTTCCAAAAGAACCTTTGAAATGAATGATTCAAGATAAATCCCATTCAAGTGTTATTTACAGAACCAAAAGTTATACTCTAAGAATAGTTCTATGAAGAACTCTAAAGTACCATTTCACACACATTAAATTAAAAACCACTCATTTCCAAAAGCAATACAAATGGATGTGTTTGTCATCTTTGATTTTAAGACTGATGAGTTCAACTCGGTCTACAATCAGCAGTTAGTATGAAATTACAGTGGCTTTGGTGTAATGGAGCTTCACTGCTGCTTGTTTATGCTGGGATGTAATTACACTGTGACTCTGGGCACTGAAAATAAAGAGCTAATGACAGATCTCATTTTCCATCTCATCTGAAGAAGACCCTCCAGCTTCTGTCAGATGGACTGTGCGACTCAGGTATAGTGCAGAGAGAGAGTGAGAGAGAGGCCTATTTATTGTGCCCAGCCTGTGCAATCATATTGATAGACTAGACCTAAAAGCACTCCTGCTTTCTCTCTCCCTTTCTCTTTCTCTCACTCTCTCTCACATACTTGCTCTCTCCAGCTTTCACTCACTCTCTGCACCATCCATCTCTGGCTGTGGTGTGTGTGTGCGGGTGTGTGTTTTGTGATGCAGTGTGAGTGTGTGAGGGTGAGACGGTGGCTGCATGGTGATTTATAACCCCCGCAGTGTGCTCATAAATCACACCTGAGGCTGGGCGCTTCTTAAACGCCCCGTGTGCTGACAGCATTTACCTTTTATAAATGATCAGCCTTTACCGCCCATTGAGATTCAGCCTCAGCTATACTCTCTCTCTACCCCTATTGCTGTCTCTCTCTCTATATATTTACACTTTCACTATTGCGCTTTTATTTTCTCTCTTGTTGTCTATCACTCTTTCACTTTCTTACCACCCAGTATCTGTTTTTTTTAAGGTTTTCCTTAAAAGGTTAATAGGTTTTCCTTTGTGTGTGTGTGTGTGTGTGTGTGTGTGTGAGTAAGAGAGAGATGCTTCAAGATCTACAAACATTCAGGAAATTAACGTGTCACTCTGGCTTGCCTGGATCACTGGCTCTTCTGCAGCATTTTCTTTTCTTTTTTTTATCCATGACCTTTAAATTTTGGGCTTATTATTTAGTTTTTTATCCTAAAGGATTATTCCAACATTTCTAGTCTAATCTCTATCTGGAAAATCTCTTGCATTGGACTGAGATTCTGAGATTACCACAGAAGGCAATGCTGCTGTTTCCCTTTATTAAAAAAAGAATATAGAACCCACTAACTCAAGTGCATACGTAAATGAGGAGTCAGTGGAAAGGTTCTTTGAAGAACCTTTGGTTCCCTAAAGAACTTTTTAAATGAATGATCTCATGTTAAACTGCCCATTGATTTTTGTTTTAGTAGGGGGTACTAAAAGTTGCTCTGTAAATCCAAGTCCTAATCCACATGTATATGAGTATTTTTTTTTAAATGTGGGGTTTTCCTCCTTTGTTCATATCAAAAACCTGTCCACACTGTTTTAAAACTATGTCCACACAAAATGTAAAAAAAAAAATCCCTGTCAAAATGCTGTTGAATTTAGAGATAAATGCCTGTCTGTAAATAAACTGTACATATACTGTATTTTAACACTGCTGTTGTTGAATTCACTAGAAAAAATTGTATATTTCAACAGACAGTTGTTGAAGCACTCTAACTTTTATTTAATATCTGTTATTATAAGTTATGAGAGTGAGGAAGGCAAGTGGTGTTTAACGCAATGCAAAAATGACAAATTCACATATTTTCCTAGTTATTTCAGATGTACTTAGCCAAGACACATTAAGTGTCCACATGTTGCATTGTTAGTTCAAAACTTCTCTCAGCTGGCTTAAACTGCATTCAGCTCTGCATTAAGGTGGCGCAGGCTTGTCAGTGTGACAGTGTGATTCACAATGAACTTTAAATCTTAGAGTTACAAGAAGCTATTTCAGAAGACCAGAAGAAAACTGGCAAAAACTAAAGGACAGCTTAACGTTCTAAACTACATATACAAATCTGTACAACTGGATATGATAGGGGCTGGTTTAGAGAAGTTTAATGTATTAATGTATTTTTGCTTAAACAGTCTGGACTGTTGACTATTGAATTCTAGGGCTCTATTTTGACAATCTAACGCAAAGCATGAAGTGCAAGACGTAACTTGTATGGGTCTGTCCAAATCCATTTTGCTACTTTGACTGGGAAAATTAGACCTTGCACCAGCACAGGGTGCCCAAAGGTTGTCCTAGCTCTCTATTATTCAGAGGTGTGTTTTGGGCTTAACATGCAATAAAGGAATCAGAATAGCATGTCACCTCACTTTTGAAAGGCAGGTGGGCACGATCTATTTTTTGCTTTAATAATAGTGTGTTTACCTGGCAAACCAGCTTGGTTTTCAACGAGGAACCTGCTCATATTTAAAGTGAAAATGTGGAAAAACATAATTCATGGGAGTAGCACTGTTCGACATACATCTTTTAAGTGACATTAGTGCATTTCAAGCATGTATCTATGTCGGCAACAAGCATGGTGCACCCACACGTTACTAGAAAACACTGCTAAAATATGATTTCATCTTGACTAATCTTCGCCTAATAATCGCCTTGAAATAGCAACACATCAACAGTGCACCCAGCCATGTTTTTTTTTAAACATGCGTGGATACCATGAAATAGAGGAAGGCACAAGTATTGAACTAGTAAAAGCACTTTGCATCTCACATTCTGCTGGTGCAAAATAGGACCCCTGGTATTTGTTAGCTATATTACCCTCATTGCTCTAAACTGAAGAAGCAAACTTTGGACTCCTAACATGTCTTGAGTGATCGACTACAATATAGAGTAAGTGGAAAAAAAATATAAATAAGATTATTCCTTTAGGTGTGCATATGCTGAAAAAGAAAGTAAAAAAATGACACAGGTCATGTACAGTTAGCAATGAGCATGCTCAGAGACAACACATAAGTTGTGTAGATTTAGACACAACAAATATGTCATCCTGATCCAAGTGATCAGTTAGTTTAAAATCATGTAAGCTTACTGCAGGCCACTCTGTGTAACAAGGATCTAATAAACCTGGGTACAACATAAAATTTGACCAGTATGACATTATCTACTGAATTGTAGGCTACTATACAACACAATATACAAGAATAAATGTTATCAGTGTGTCATTCATCTACACCGCTATAGTGGTAAACAATGAAGTTAAGCAAGAATTGCGCCTATTTACGTCATCCTATATAGTAAAGATCTTGACAATCTTTGAATTTCAAATTTGACCCAAATGTTTTAAAGTATTTCTGACACTGTAGGAACAAAGGTATGTTCGTACTAAGAGTATATGTATGTATGTTTGTGAGCAGAAATAAGCATATTTGCATGTGTGTGGCAGATCCTGTGGAACACAATGTGTTTATATGTGCAGAAATGTGGGGTTTGTTTCATTTGTGAGTTGTAAGTAAGGGAGAGTGAACTGTACATGTGTGTAGGTGTGTGTGTGTCTGCATGTGAATGTGTGTGCATGTGCCTGTATGTATGAGTGTGTCTGTGTATGTGTATGCGCACACTACAGTGCACCTGTACACTGTATATTGTGTCAGCATGGGGTAAAGGAGCGAAGGCACAGCTGCAAGGCTGCACTGCCAGATGAAGGTGAAGTCTCAGGCACAACAGCCGTGGATATGATGCCTGCTGACTACATATAATAGCACTGAAAGAGCCTGTGAGAATACACAAACAAACACACACACACACACAAAAACAACAAGAGCAAGTAATTACACAGCTTTGCTTAACTTATTTCTTTATTTCTCTCCCAAATATTCACCAAAGTGTCAGCACATGCACCTCCTGCACGTCAAAACAGGGTGGAGTGATGCAGACACTGGAAGAGTTTCCTTCCAAAAAGCTTTGTAAAGAATAACAGCTGATGCATAAAACACTTTGCTAATAAACACATTTTTATTTTGCTAATAAATCAGTCCTAGGCAAACATGTGAACACCCCCGATGAAATGACAAGCTCTAAGGGATATTAAGTACACATCCTCTGAAGAGAGCACACTTAAAGATTGCACTTTCTGCAAATTTAAGCACACAAAACTTATGCAAAGAAAATAATATGCATTCAAATGTGAAGGCATGAGTTATTTATATTTATTTGTGTAATGTGACTTATTTTCACTAAAAAACAAAACTTAAAATAAAGAGGAACCAAGACATCTGCATACAACTGTATAGTCTTGATATTTCTTATATGTGTAACACCCACTACCAACAATGTATGTCATGACAAAAAAAACAGAATATAAGATATAAGGGGGCTTAGGAACTAAACTGTTTAATTGCAGAAATACTACTACTACTACTACTACTACTACTACTACTACTATATTTATACTACTACTACTACTACTACTACTACTACTACTACTGTATTTATTTTTACCTAAAATGAGCAGAAAACCAGCTGAAACACAACTATAATAGAAGATTTTTTCTATGTTTTAATTATTTATTTTTATTTTTGTTACTGTCTTTCACTGCATAAAATGTCAATACAGCAGCAATAGTAAGACACTGTTTCATGTATATCCCATCCTAAACTTGGATTATTAGGTTGTTTTTGTGTAATGCACTTACATAGCTCAAACGTTCATTCTATAAAATCTGCAACTGCTTCTGTTATAAATAAGCCAGTACAGGTATGCTGGCTGGCTGTACCACACAGATGAGACAGCTTGAGATTACAGTGAAAAACACTGAACTGTTGCTTTAATTTTACATTTATATGACGTGTACATTAAAACTTCAGCCTTCATATCATGCAGTAGAAGAATATTAACATAATTCATTCCTTGCATTATATCAGCTAGCTGGATCAGGCTTAGGCATCTGGAACTGCTTCTCTCTCTAATTTATGACTCTTCCCCTGACAGCCATGTCTGATATGTGAAACAGTGATATAATTCAAGTCGAGCGTCAGACCCTTCTGTAACATGAGCAATCAGTACAAAACGTAGCAGCGTGTGCTAGAAAGTCGTCACAGTGCTCTCACAAGGCGTGTGGGATTTGCTGAAGCCTAACAGCTCTTTCCAATGAATTTCTTTTTCATACTTTTCCATAAGCAAACAACCTAATGGCTATACAGCTGTTATCAATATGTTAAAGGGCCCATAACATGGAAAACCAAGTTTTCCTCATTTTTTAAGTAAAATAATTTGACGTACTATTTCAAACTCACCTTTCGGTAAAAACTGGGATTATTTATAAATGCAATACAAATAAAAAACTTGAACATTGGTATGAACCTTGATTTATCTGACATAAGTACAAAGAAATTACATTAAATGATTTGTCTGACCAACTTGATTGTATTTTATAAATATAAACATATTTTGAATTTTATGCCTGCAACACATTTTAAAATCTGGTAAATGTGCCTGAGCTTTATGCCCTCAAAATGCACTGCATAAGAAACTGCTATGCTACTGTGATAAATATAGCCACATGGGTACAGTAGTGGTTCAGAAAGCCATCATCACTTAACACTGCCCACAACTGCATCAAAAAATGCAATTGAGCTCAAATCAGATGTACTGACAAAACGAAACATGTCTACATTACAGCTTGTGCCAAAAACTAATTCTAATTTGTTTGTATTTACAAAATACATTTAAGTTGCTCAGTAAAAAACATTCCAAATATTTTGTTTTGTACATTTATCAGTTAAATAAAAGTTCAAGAGAAATAACAAATCACAGATTCTTGTTTTTCATGATATTCTGACTTTTCTACTGTCAAAGTTACAAATTGTATATAGTTATCTTCCTACACAGTCTGTGTAATCCATATATAGAAATTATGCTGTAAAACAGCCCACTTCCAAAAAATGTGGGACATGGGATCTGTATTTATTTATTTATTTATTTATTTTGTATTTCTATTTATTTTTTCTGCCTAATTTAACAGTCTACTATACCACCCACTAGCTAGGACTCCCCTTACACAACACCACCAACACTGGGAGGGTGAAGTCTAGCATATGCTAGATTATATTATACAATTTTTTTTATATTAAGCCAAGCACTGCATCTTTACTGCTTACTCAATGTCACTGGACAGGATGATGAGCATATAAGAGAGCACTAACTGCACTTTAAAAAAAAACTGACTAACTTTCTACAAAAATAAAAAAGTGCATAAGTAAATAATGATTAGGCTTCGTTAACAAGATTTGTGTGCAATAAAAGAGATACAGTAACAACAATTTATTTAGCAGTATTAAACCAAGAAAAGAAACTTAAAATATCCCAAAAAAATCACACCCATCATATATCAAATAACCAAAGACACTGTAACTAACTGCCAATGATGTATAAATACTATCCATGTATCAGCTGCTCATTTAGTCAGCAATCCATCTGTTAAATTGTTACACACTTGATCTTTCCTCTAAAGTGCCATTTCTTATTCAGTTCCAACTTTTCATGGCAAGATATAAAAAGGAAGATGGGACAAACTAGATGAATCAAAAAAAAAGTCCAGCAGCCTTTTTTTTCCCACATTTTTTTTAACGTGACAGTTGTCCTTTGTGTTTGTGTTGGCTAGGCTACAGTGGAACCAAGAAATGTGATAGAAATGAAGAACTGTCTCTCAGCCAGACTGCTGGGTAGATATAGAAAGAGCGAGTGCTCTTCTCTTCAGTGAGACAACATCAGGGCTTTTGGGATGACCAGAGAGAGAGAGGGAATTCATCAGGGAGGAGGAGTGAAACAATATTTACAAGATAGTTTCCTCAAGTCTAGAATCACGTCTTCTACTCAGGGAATACTTAGCATTTTGCAAGTAGGCTGGACGTTTATGGGTAATTGCTGAAATTGTAATATCGTGTTTTGGGAGATTATAACAAAGTAAGCACGACAAAGTGACATTCACTTTGCAATTATGAGCTATTGTGTGAAGTGAAGTGGGGTTATGGTGTAGAGAGAGCCATTTAGCATTATTATCACATATCCTACAGCCATTAAAGGCTACAAAAAACTACAGTAAAAGGCAACAATGTAGTGCTGAAACATCATTAGCAAGAAATTAAGTTTTTATATATTGTCTGACAAAGTGGGCTAAGGTGCTAATCCTGGGTTTGAAGTTTGAAGAAGCAAGTAGGAAGGAGATGTTAGCTTAGCACTCGACCTTGATCTTGTAAACAGCCTGGTGACCCTTGTGTCTTCTACTAAGGAGCATGCTCTCTCAGAGTTCATGGGGATTACCTCAATCTTTAGAGCTTTGGGCCCAATTATTAGCCTATGGCCGAGGGCAATGTCAGAGGGTTTTAACAAACCCCCTGCTGCCAAAGCAAACATTGCATTCATATGTTATTAATTAGCTATTACATCCAGAATGTGTTCCTTACAAAGTGAAGCAAGGCCATGTCATTGTAATTGCATGTTCATTCACATGTCTAGCATTCATTGCATAAGCTTTAAGAATACTATCCTCATGTTCAACAAACCAGACCAAGGTCCATAGGCTTTGTTGAGATTCAGTCAGATGAAAGTATTTTGCTTGTGAAGCCAACAAATCATCCTATAAAGCCATTCAAACATTTTAAGCGCTGAAATTCTTTGACATTTTCATTAGGAATCAGCCAAAAACATATTCCCAAGCAGTACAGTCCACTGACTTGATTGAAATGTTGTAAATACACTTAGCATGAGTCAGCTAATGTTTGCTTTTGATGGAGCCATTTGGAAAGGAGGGTGTAGTGCTGAAGAAATGCTAAATTTAATGAGTTGGATAACCTTGAGATCACAGCACAGTTTCCCACTGCCAGATATACTCTAGTGTGGTGATTAGGATGGAATGTCTTTGCTGACAAGTGTTTAAAGGGGTCTTACATGATGAGTGGGGTATTCTTTTTTGGAAAACTTTGCAAAAATATCTTTATTTCCTTAAAAAAATGCATTCTTTTATGTTGTCATGTACATTTTGCCCTATTATGTCACATTAACCCAACCATTCCATCAGAGTTTGTCAGTAAACATCCTTAAAAAGACTAGACTGGCAGCTTTATGGTTGCAGGCTCTATACAGAACAGTTACTGAAAACTGGAACAGTTCTGCCTAAAGGTACAACTAATTTTAACCTGACATAAAACTATTGCAAAGGCAACAGATCTATCTGCAGTGTATAGTCCATCTGCCCAGAAACGCGTCCACTGCAGTAAACACTATATTAGAATGTCAAAACTTATTTTGTGCAAAACATCACATTTCTCATTTTCTTCCTGCACCTGCAGTAATTGTACCACAATAGCCGTACTGTACATAGCACAACATTTAGCTGTAAAAAAAAATAAATAAGGGTAAACAGCAGCTTTCCTAGCACATTTTTTTTCTTCTCATCCTCCGCAGTACATGCAGGAGTAATGAGGGGCTACCTGTAATTACATCCAGCTGCTGTCTTCCCTGACGAACGCTAATTGCCAATAATGATTTTGGAGTGCAGTAAAAAAAATGTGCAGGCTGGGAGCTGGCACCGTGGTGGGAGCCCTCTTACCACTGAGAAGCGTTGTTAATATCGGCCTCTGACTTATTGAGACACCCGCACTCACCTGTTTGCCATCACTTTCATGAGCTGATAACAAGTTTATTGGAGTCATGAGGCACAGGTGGAGTGTAAAGGTCTAGGCTGAGTATGGAGGCCTTCAGAAAGCTACTGTGTGGGGTAAAGAACAGGGACTGGGGATGGCTTAGGTGACAGTTGAGGATACTAATGAGATACATGTGTAATTAAACAACGACTGCAACTGGTAATTAATAAATTGTTGTGCCGCAACGGTGTGTGGCAATAAGAAAATTGGTGAGTCAGGCAGGATAAAATTAGATAATGCGGAGCCAAGCGGAGAGAAGCAGCGGGGTGAAGGATTTGAGGCTGATCTAAAACTAGAATATAATGTTAGAATTAGCTTTGATAAATTCAAGAACACAGACTTGCACCTATGTTTCTCATACAAGTGAGTTCCAGTTTTTTTTATATATTTAACTGTCTTTCTGAAATTAATTTCAGCTATAATGTCTATAAGAGAGGGGTCTTCTGTGCAAATCACCAGAAAATAGCATGTGTCAAGATTTATCTATGATATATTTATCAGCATTTGTTTGCAACAATCCTTCTGATACAAACTGAGTCATCTGAATTTATATTCCAAAAATTCATTTCAGATATACTATGTGTAAGAGAAGCGGAGGGCTCTAAGGTGTGTGGCCAATCTGGCTAGTCCGCTCATACTCAGTATTATTAAAAACAATAGTCTAGTAGTCAAGTGGGTCCTAAATAGCTGTATTACTGTATTTAGCAAGGCCATGGGCTACAGATCAAAAAAAGTCTATTACTAAAGTTAAAGCAATATTTTGGCTACTTCAGTCATTGCATAAAATCACTTTCTGTAAATAAAGAACATAATGAGTTTTTTAAGGTTTTCTATCCCTACGTGTCAACACTGAGTTATTGAAAATCTTCACCCTGGTTAAAGTTTCCTAAGGTCAGTTTTTTGGGAAGTGGTAGGCTAGTTGTTAGGGACTTACCCATTTGATTGGAGGGTTGCACAGTAGCACTGAGGTACCCTTGAGCAAGGTCCTGTCCCACTACGCTGCTCAGCAGGCACTGTTGATAGCCACCCATTTCTGCACGTGTGGATGGGTGAAATGCAGAGGTAACATTTTGTTGTAGTGCCCTTTGGGGTGTGTTCACAATGACAAATAGTTACTTTCAGTGAGGTAAAATATCAGACAAAAGACCAAATGCAGAGCTTAAAAAATACCCGTGTATGTGTGGACAAGGCCTGAAACTA
Organism: Arnoldichthys spilopterus; assembly: GCA_037974385.1. Classification (NCBI taxonomy): domain Eukaryota; kingdom Metazoa; phylum Chordata; class Actinopteri; order Characiformes; family Lepidarchidae; genus Arnoldichthys; species Arnoldichthys spilopterus. The sequence goes on from JBBPDA010000001.1 coordinate 46,549,621, forward strand.
GCATGCAATAGCAGGATTAGCTTTGTTAAGTGAACCGAGTCTCTGTTTAATAAAATAAAGTGATATTTCAAAATTCATTTTTGCCATTTTGTCAGTGAGAGAAACAAAGATTGTGCAACTGATTTGAAGCTAGCACAAAACATTAGCATTATTTAATTTAACAGCACTGATTTGCACCTACCTTTCGCATACCAGCTAAGCTTGGCCTTTTTTAAAAGCAAATTGAACGGATGTTTCCAAATAAATTTTTATATTTTTATGAACAGTAGCATCAAGAAATGAACCAATATTGAAAAATGAACTTCTGCTCTGTGATTAATGTGAAGAGGCTACCTTTCTGATAACAATATAGCTAGGTTTTTATATGTATTAACTGAATGGATATTATTTAAAGAAACTGATTTCAGCTATGCTATTTGAACAGTGGATGCACTGACAATGACTGCCACGGTGTGAGAATCTAAAAGCCTTAATGAGAATTTGATTAGTCTACCCCTTGCAAATAAGCCTTGAATCATTACAGCCCCTGTGTTTCAATTGGCTTTATGATGGTCACTGGTACTGGTAGAAGCCAGCTTTTATCTTTATCTTCAGCCCTATTGATTATTCTCTTCAGAGCTTTGGCTTTTGTCAATAAGATAACTCTCTACTTAAAGAGAATGCAAATATCACATATCTGCTGAAGGCCACATATGAAAGACCCCAGAGAGTGCTTTATGACAGCCTATCTCAGCTATACTGAGAATCATCTTGCAATAATGAGGCATGGTTGCGGCCATGCCTTCACCATAGCGACCGTTCACAGGTTAAGGTCTGAACTCGTTAACACGTTTCAAGCTAATGAGAGGGGTTCGATGCATAGCATCACTCCTGATCTAGCTGGGTTAACTAGCACATCTCTGATCATTAGCATCATTATCTTCAATCCTCCACAGACCTGATCAGTGCTTGGCAATTAACTTCAATTATCGTTAAAATGTTGAGAAAGCTACAGTGTCCTTATGTGGCTTCACGCGTCGTCAGTGCTAACCGTGGGAAGCTTGGTTAAACAGTTACTCTGATCAAAGTGCAGCAAATACCATAGTGTGTGATGGATGGGAAATAAAAAAATCAACAGAAATTAATAGCCAGTCGGAAAGCTCATAGTCATGCATCCAGCCACAGATCTCGCCCGGTTCATTTTTTTTTATGAAGCCCTCTATGTGTATAAGGGTAGACCTTTGAACAGCCAAGGCTGTGGGAACCTTCTAAAATAACATCCTGTACAATGGGCTATCTTATCTCCTCGGCTATGCATTTCAAAGGTTCACATGTTTATTGTTGTGTGTGCACAGAGCGGTACATTCTCTGGAACACTGGTGTTTATGGGGGGATGATTGCAGCGTCACCACCCTGCTGTTACTTTTACTTAAAGATTGTGCTTCAAACAGCATCTCTGAGTTGCTGCTCGGAAGAAATGCTGGTTGTAATCATGTGCCTAGTTCTGAAATCTGTCATGAGCTACATCTGAAGGTTTGTGTGTCAGCCTATCAAATACAGAGCCAAGATATTTCTGCTTCTGTATCAGATTTCCCCCTGTCAGGTCATATAAATTTGTTTCGAAGGGCAAACAAGGCTGCATATCCTGAATTACTTGCCAAAGCCTAATGTACCGTTGTGTGCAAAGATTTGGGCTTCACTAGTCATATTGTGGGTTGGAAATAAGTACACATCTTCTACTGAGAACACACTCCTACACATTTTAATGCACATATTTATTTGATAAATTTTGCATATAGCACATGATCTTTGCAAAATTAAGGCACATATTATAGTTTATGTTCTTTCAGCAACTAGGTCTTAACTGTGCACTAAAATGTTTAGAAAATGCCATACATAAATTGCATATAGTGTTTTATATTCCCGAACAAAACGTAATTTAATCACTTTATGTAAATATCGCTGTATACAACTGTACATTAGTTGCCTTTAACTATTCCATGAGATCTGGGGATTACTTGAAATAGGGTACACATACTGTACATCTAGTTGGTTAAATGACTGAATGTTCACTGTTTGTTCATTTAGTTGGGAATCACATATGTAGCAATTACAGGTGTAATTATTCAATTACATATCATATAGTGGTATATAGATTCAATACACCAATAAAGGGAGGGGCCGAAAAGTATACAGCGATAAAATACTACTATATGATGATACAATATGATACACTGTGACACAATTGCATATTGTTTTATATTGTTACATCCCTATTAGTTATACCATTTCTTTAGAAGGAACGAGCTGCTAGTACTTGTACTTCTCCTTCCCTTTTTCTGAAAACAGAACATAGAGTGGGAACATTGTCTGGCAGAGCGCAAATGTATCCATTACACATTTTGTCATAACAGTGATAGCATGAGCAGATGCATTAATGAGCCACTTGACATCTCTAAATGTACCTGACGCTTTGGAAAAGAGAAGTGTTCTGTTCAGTCACACTCTGGACGCATTACAAAATATGTATTTATTTATGGGATGTAGCCACTGATGCAATGGAAGCTTTTAAGAGGTAATAGGATTTAAGATTTACTGTAAGTGCAATTCAAAGATATGTGTATTTCTAAGCTGAGGTCAAACTGTGTTGTGTAGGGAGTGAAGATATGGAATTATTGTGGATTTTTGTCCACATTTTCAAATCCACCAACAGTGGCTCCTAAAATACAACATACTCTCTTTAAACATAACTTCAAGAATACTTTTGAGAAATTATTTTTCTGACATCAGTGTTTCTATTTGCTGTTATGAGCACTCTTTACCATCAGTGCGCTTGAATCTTGCATACTATGCATTTACACCAAAAGCTTCACACTCTTGTACAGTCGGCCAGTTGGCAAGGCAGTATCGCATGGCAGTGAGAATTATCAGGACAGAAATAAGTCTGTATCAGTTATGATACAGATGATACAAATCTGTCACTAGTGAAAAATTAACCTGAGAAATTATAGCCCATCATTTCCAGAGTTTGCACTCCGCTAGCTATGTGAATGGCCTACAACTTTTGACAATAATGCAACACCCCATCTCCCTCTCCCTCTCTCTCTCTGCGTCTCCTGCTCGAAGAATCCAGCGACACGGCATCTGATCCACAAACTTGGCAGGCACTCAGGAAATGAAATTTCATATGGGGGCGAGCACGGAGGGGAAAGAGAGAGAGAGAAAACACCATCAGGGATAATTGAAATGGAAAGCTCTGGGTGGGGAGAGGAATTGAGATGTTGTCGCCTAGTTGTCCCTATCATCGCCCGGGCACGGAGGAAAAGCAATTAAAGAAGCATGGAGGATAGCAGGGGGAGGTGGGGGGTGAATTTTGTCACAATCCGAGTAAGGCGGGATGACTCCCAAACGGGGGTGGGGAGGGTGGGGGTCTGGGCTATTAGTAAGGGTGCAGAGTAATTGGGGCTGGAGGTGACAGATTGAAATCATTAACACATTGCATTTGCTTACATTTAGTTTTAAGCTTAATGAGCAGACCTGCCTATTCATTTTCTTTGCAAATCAATGTCATTTTGTTGGGCGCTGTACTGAGAGCGACAACAGGCCTGGCTTTATTGTATAAATCTATTAGAAGGTGATAACTGATCTTGTATATGTTTATGGCTATTAAGGATGAAATACATATAAATGTAGGGCACATTACACTGGGCATACTATGAAGACCAGCATGTGCAGTGCGGCGGAGCTGTGGGCTGCTTTAAGCCTGTTTTCAAGGACATTCTCTGGCATGAAACAATGAGATTAATACTCATCTTTTTCCTTTTTCTAATGAACGCGTGCAGAGATTAAAATGGGCCAACGCTGATTGATGCTGAGAGCTGTGATAGAGAATTAAAAACTTCCTGACAATTTAGGAGGGGGATCACAAGGGGTGGGGTGGAGTGGGCTGGGGTGGTCTGTATATGTATGTGTGTGTGTCTGTGTGTGTGTGTGAGAGAGAGAGAGAGAGAAGCAGGAGGCTGCTCGCTTTTAGAGACAATTCATCAATCCCTTTTTTCCTCCATCCAATAAAGTTGGCCGTGCCTCTCTGTGGTGCTGGCCTAACAGCCACCGTGGCCTGAATCAGATGGTAGATTACGTTCCACTGAAAAACCCATGGTCCCAGAGGCCCTGAGAGAGACAGAGAGAGAGGGAGAGGGAGAGAGATCGAGAGAAAGAGAGAGTGATAGAGAGAGAAAGGGAAGGAGGGAGCAGAGCGAAAATGGCTGTGGCCCGGCAGGGGGGCTCATGCTAATGAACAGGTGGTGGGGGAGAGGTAAGGTTAAGCCCGTTTGGGTGGGTGTCTCTGGAACCCCGTGCTGCGCGGACAGATGTGCGCGCGGGCGCTGCGCTCCTCGTCCCCCCCGCATGCGCCTGCACTGCCAAGCGAGCAGCCTGTGTTCAAAACGCGCTCATTTATCCCTCTTTGTTCTTTGTTATTTTTGGACCCGGCTTGCAGGCGGCCGAAGCAGAAAAAAAGTCACAAATAAATAAATAAATAAATAAAATCAAGTCTCCATCCATCGCCTTGGTTATTCTCCTCCTCTCATATCAGCTACAGAACAATGTTGGGTTATTTTTTTTCATTTTCTTTCAGAGTGTTCGAGCGACACTTGGCTTGTTAGGACGAGAGTGTGAAAACGAGCATTAAGACCCCACCAAAACTGTCTTTTGTCTGCTTTTCATGGGTTTCCAACGAGTTTGTACATTCCAGCATTGCCCAAAAGCTGAAGACTAGCGCAGCAAGACTTTTTCCGACCTCTCTGCTACGAGAAGCCTGAGCTGAAAGTGAGCAACGTTTCTCGGCAGTGAGAGATCCTAGCTAGTGGCTTGAAGCACTCAGCAGGTGCTCGCACACGTACTCTATCTAGTCACCCACTCCCTCGTCTCATCTCCATTGTTGAGATTCATCAATCAGACCTCGGAGCTATTGTGGTAAAGTGGTAATTGTCTCAGCAGTGGAAAAAACAACAACACCCAACTGTCTCGCGCTGATCAGAGCACCTGAAGGCCGATCTGAGGAGAGGCAGACGTTGACTCAGGGGAGTGGAAATCACCTGCACTGTAGCCGCTAGCTGCTCTTTCTTCTTCAGGCCTTAGAGCAACACCTGCAACCACTCTGAAAATTCAGTTAACAGAGTCAGCACTTACCACCTCCCCTACATGTATTAGGCTACACTTTAGCCTCTTTTGGACAGAAAATGTCCTCACAGCGCTGGTGGATTTACGCTCTCAGCTTGTAATGCTGAGGAAAAGGATGTGACATCAGTTTATTTTGAATGAAATGGCGGCAAGTCTGTTTGCTAATGCAAAAATGATGTCAATTAATTATGAAGTAAAATTTATGTCAAGTGAGTGAGGGGAAGAGATACAGGGGCATATCTATTGTGGTGGCATAGGGTGGCAAAAGCCACCCTAAATGAATCTCTTCCCACCCCGTTTTGTATACAAACATATTGTTTATTAAAATAGGTGCAGTTAACATTGAATACGGAATCTAAAAATGAAGGTTTCACATAACATGACCCCTTTTCATTGAAAAATGGTTCAGCCCATAGCTTGCTAACCAGATTGATGTTCTTGTTTTCTGGGGCAACTGACTTGTGATTGGTGCTAGACCACATATTGAATCTACACTGTGGAAATCTCTGCACTTTTAGACTGAACATAAGGAACTTTGGATTTGTAGAATTAATAGACCTACCTCATGTTGTGTAGCTTTCTGGGCTGTGCGTTTATTGGGCTGTATGTTTATTTATGTAATATGCTATACAGTACATACCATCAAAATGCATATTATTTTTATTGACATGTTAAAATATCTGGGCAGATGCCAATAAAAAAGTTATAGGGTATGTTTATATGAAACATATGTATACTCAATGCACTTAACAATGTAATTTAACCATATATATTACAAACAAGTGAATGCCCATATGTAAAATGTGAATATGAAAGTGAATGACCACACCTGCAAATGTACAAATGACTTTGATTTTTGCCACCCTATCTTATCTGCATGCCACCCTAAGAAAAATTCTCTAGATCAGCCTTGGTAGGGATGCAAGCATTTTTTGTGTCGTCTTGTATGTCCAGGCCTGAAGAGGTACTGTAAAGGAGGGGACTGACCACATTACATTTTGAAAATTGCGTCGCTTTGAAAATATGCAAACTTTAAAGAAAACACAGCTCAGTTCAGGTCATGATTGTAATTAATTTGGCTAAATGTGATGTACTGTTTTGTTTTGACAGGGTTTTACTGCAGCTATAAGTGGCTATTGCAGATTTCTTTTATTACTTTCCCACTTTAGTGCGTAAACTGTTTTACTTTACCTGAAAAAAGGAGAAAGCTTATGACTACTCTACATTTTTTGCACATCAAAATTTTCGTTATTCTGCATATTTGCACATCTCCCCTGCTCCTCTGTCAACTGCACAGAACTGCACTGTCTTGTCCACTGCCAATTGCATGGAACGTTGTCTTGTTTCGTTGTATTTCTTATTTAGTTTAGTTTAATTTATTTGTATTGTTGTTCTCTTGTGTTCTGTCCTGTTTGCACTTGTGCTCCGCTCTGTTCTACTTTTGTGTTGCACCATGGTCCTGGAGGAACATTGTTTCATTTTTAAAAATAAAAACCTACTGCTACTACTACTGCTTATAAAAATGCAAACGACACAAATATAGCTTTTATGAGGGTCCTGTGGTACACTATTTCCTGAGTAAGTGCATGAGATAAATGGTGGTCCTGCTCGGAGAATTGTGGGAGTAGCAATAAACTAAGGTGGACAATGAGAAAAAAACTAATTGAAAACTTAATTCAAATAATAAGTGATATTTTTTCATGAAACCATGAAAGCTACACTGTAAATTTTGACAAGTCATTCTTACTAAAAAATCCAGGAAACCGATTGCCTTGAAAAAACTAAGTATATATTACAAACAGTTTTAAGTTATGTTTACTCAATAACTACTTGTAATTTTTACTAAACTATAAGTTGCATTTAATTGACAATTTAAGTTGTAATAACTTGTAAATGTAAAGTACACTTAAATTATCCTCCTAAGCGTTTGCAGCTCAAATTAACTAAGTTAGTTTCACTGAACTAAAACATTCAATTTACTCAGCAATATTTAGGAAACCTTATTTAGGATTGCCTAAAAAAAAATAAGTAAGCACAACAAAGAATGATTAGTGAACAAGATTTTTTAAAATTTAAACACAAAGTGCTTATACTCGGGTTAGTGCGAGTTTAAAAAAAAATACTATAAAAAAACCAAATTTAATCAATACCCCAACAGGAACCTGTGTGTGACCAGCAATGACATCTGATTCCTGCAAACATAGGAGGGTTGAGACAATAAGGTGAAAACTACCCACACAAAAACTGTCACTTGATAAATCCGTGCTATATAATAGCTGCATTACTTACAAAACACACTTTGAACTCACTGCCATCATCGCTGAGAAACATTGGAAGACAGTGCAGGACAGCCTTCCGAACTGATATGATGTCAGAGGCCTAACATTAAGGAGAAGCTGTTGAGTTAATCAAAGATGTAGTTTAATATGTACATACTCCACTGTTTTAAGTTGTATACAACTAGTTGTCAGTTTATTAGCTACAGATTTTTGTTAGTCTAATCCAGCAGTCTTGCCTTTCGTGAAAGTCAGAATAGTTATTAGTTTTTGCTCAGACCTTGTCAACTCAGCATTTTGGAGGCTGTAGTTTGTGTGGCTGATAGAGACAAATTGGAATCACCTGTCAGTTTAACAACAGTAGAGAAAACTACAGCCTCTAAAATGATCAAAATGAGATGATGATGATTTAATGATAACTGAACAAACAAAATAATTAACACTTAAGAAGTTGCAAAACTTACATGTCCACTGCAACAGTAATAGTTCTTCTACCTTCAAGGTGCAAACAAAATGAAAAAGGTCACAATTACAGTTTAAGACATTTACGTAACTACTGCGAAAAAGTCCTACAAACTTCAGAAAAAAACAACTATATTGATGCACAAGCATATTTGAGAAGTGGGACGCTGAAGCTCTTCTAGTGTGTATGTTTAAATTCATATACATAACGCTGCGCGGTACGCGCCCCTTTAGTGATTTTTATTTTTACACGTTAAATTAGTCCACATTTGAAAAGTAACTGAGTGAATTCTGGCCAACCTTTCCTGTGATGTACGGACTCTCTGGTTAATGCCAGACTGTTTTAACTGCTAATGCTGACTTGGTTAAGGTTCATATTAGCTACCTAATGTTAAAGCTAGCTAGCATTAGCTCGCTACAAGTTTTCACTTTGCCCTAACATGAAGCCATGACAACGCTTTGGACTGCACCTGTAAATATGCAACTGTAAATTATTAAATTAAATCAATACATTTTAATATTCATTCATGTCGAACAACTTACCTAGAAAAGCATATGCTCCACACTGCCAAGTCCTGATGGAAGTTTCTAGTTACTGAAGGCTCCTGCTGCATCACTGCGCATGAGCAAAGCTCAACTTGGTGTTTTCTACCCAGCGATGCAAAGTTACAAGTCCACTTTACTTACATAACTTAGTATTTTAATTATATCATGTAAAAGAAGGCCATAACTCACATTATATTAGTTATATTAAGAGGATATAAGATAAGATGACATATAAGTAAAATACACTGATATATTTTAAGTAAGAATAAGTGTTACCTTTTACAGTGTATCATAGGGGACTTTTACATGGGTTGAATCACAATGTATTATAAGTGTATTATGAATATGTTATATGCCATAACTAATGTAATTGAATACACTGAAAACTATTAAGATAGCCAGCCCAGCTGTAGTTATTAATTTTTTTTGTAAAACGTTACTGTATCCTAGCATTTATCTACATGTCTTTTATGACAATTGACATTTCTCTACATAGGAATTTAATAGAAGGCTACAATAAAGGTGAAACTTAGAAAAAAAATGGTATGTTAACGGATCACATGTCATGTCACCTTTTAATCCTGCCCTTCTGTAAAGAGGATATGTTACTCCAGTATTCAATAATAAGGTACAGTCCATATCATGTAATCTGTATTTGTCTAAGCATCTTTACAGCTGATGATAAGAGTCACCATGTTGTTCGTTTGTACTCAGCGTGCACCCTACCAAGGGTCAAACCAATTACCAAATGTAGGGGAAACCAAAGGCATGAAGCATGCTATGACTGTCAGAAACAGAAGCATTCCAGAAATGAATGAGTGATTTTGTATACAGACATCAGGGAAGTTTTTTGCAAAATAGAAATCCCCATAATGTTTAATGGCAAAGACATTATTCTAATTAAAAATAAATTCACTTAATGTATGTACATGTATCACCTTGTACGTGTAGGGTTTTTATTTATTCATATTGTTATGTTGTTTTTACCATGATAAAACGTTATTATGTAATTAACGTAATATAAAGGTCTTATATATTGGCACACACCTACTAAACATAAGGTACACGCATAACTGCTCAGTAATTGTTGGCTTTTTAAAAAATATGATTCACCCTAGAGATACAAATTAGCTTTGTGGGTATGAGGCACAGGTATAAAAAACGAGTTTTTATAGTGCAATGTTTTACTTCTAGTTCAGAAAGGGCTCTGGGAATTGGGCTAGGTCTGGTTTGTGGATCTTTCTCAGCATTTCAACTGCAATGCATATTTAAATGTAACCCAGTCCAGGAAGCCCGCATCCCGAAAAACCTGGAAAACAGTGGAGTAATTTTACAGCCATGGAAATAAAAAGTAAAATGTCCTGGAATATCTTGTGTGGTTCTAGAAAATGATTTCAGCATTCTTTTATCCTTTAACTGAAAATGAACTCAACTATCTATTAGAGCTACGCAAAAAGGATCAAACGGCTACAGCCTAAGTTATCCTCAGGATTATACAAACCCCATTTCCATAAAAAATTTTATATTTTGCACAATGCAAATAAAACAGTGATTTGTTAATTCACATGGACTTCCATTTACCGGATAAAAGTAAAGATTTTTAATAGCTTTACTGACCAATTTATTGTATTTTGTAAATAGACACACATATAGAATTTGATGGCTGCAGCACACTCAATAAAAATTTGTCTTTCAACATCTATAGTACATAATGTTATAAAAAGATTCAGATTTTTTTTTAAAGAAACTGTAATGATATTGTGACAAATACAGCTTCCTGGGTTTGAGAGTACCCTGGAAAACATGCAACACAGTCCGTTGCTGCATTAAGAAATGCAACCTAATACTGTAACATGCATGGAAGAAGACATCCAACAACTCTGCAGAAATGCTGGTAAGTTCTTTTTGCCTGAGCTCCTCATAGATGGATCAAAAGTCTGTGGAACCATGTGCTGTGGTCAGAAAAGTCCACATTTTGGCATGTTTTTAGATAAAACAGAGGTTCTTGGTGCCAAAGGTGAAAATATTCATCCAGCTTGTTATCAGAGAAAGGTGTAAAAGCCAGCATCTGTAATGGTATGGGGGTGCATCAGTGCCCAAGGCATGGGTGAGTTGCATCTATCTGAAGGTACAACTGACTCTGAGGTGTATATTAGGATTTTAGAGAAACATCAAGACGTCTTCTCGGGACATCAATTTCAGCAAGATAATACCAGACCATGTATTGGTTTTGCATGGCTTTGTAGACACAGAGTACATGCGCTTGACTGGTCTGCTGCCAATACAGATGTATTTCTTATTGAAAATGTGTGGTGCATCATGAAGAGAAGAATCAGACTCTTGAGGAGCAAGGATACTGCCTTGTATCAAGCAAGAATGGACAAAATTTTAAATTGCAGAATGAGTACAATTAGTCTCCTCAATTCAGAAATGATTAAACAATGTTATAAAAAGGAGAGGTGATTTAATACATTGGTAAACATGTCTGTCCCAACTTTTGTTAAGTGTGTTGCAATCATCAAATTTGTGAATATTTACAAAATACAATGAGGATTATAGATTAACATTACTCTCCTCCCAGCTTATTATAAATGCTTGAATATTGTTATACTGGTTGTTTGGTTTAATAGCTAACCCATTTTGCAAAATCACATCTGGAAGACAATAAAAAGATGTCTCTTTACACGTTGAAAATACATCACCTGAGGAGCTAGAAAGAATTTTTGTATGGCTTCTATTTAGGATATCTTCTGAACATCCAGGGTTGACATCCACAATACTGCCAAAGAATCAAGTACAATTTGTCCAAATATTTGGGCAGAACACAAGGACAGCAGGCAGAACATTACTTACCAGCAGCTGACTGTAACAGCTTTATTTTTGCACCTGTCTTGCATATGCACAGACATTTAAACCTGACAAGATATTTAGATACTGAACTCAATATCAATGTCCAAGGTGTGTTATAGTCAGACATCCAGGTACTAAACCTAAATTGCATGTAATGCAGACATACAGTTAAGATCCTAGACTGACCAATGCCATAGTCATATTCTGCATGTCTGGCAGACGTCTGGCTTGTTTTGCCTGCAGAGGTTTAAGGCTTGTGTTTCAGCTTTGGCTAGGAGCAACGGTTTCAAATGTGTACTGAGCATTGTTCAGAGAGTTGTGAGTTATGTATGTGAGTAAGGGATAATGCAGAGTCTGCCAATCTCTATTGTAAAATGTCTCAGAGTGCTGTTAGCCATGTAAAGGTACATTTTTTGATAAAGACCAGTAGATTATACATTTACTTGCTTATTATAGAGAAAAAATGATGAAACAACTTTCACACAGTATTTTAATTGTAATAAATGTATTTGTTCTTCTAGCAAATAGAACTTAAATGTTTGTATAACAGGTCACATACTTTCCAAAAAAAAAAAAAAAAAAAAACCTCACCAACTTACTTACCATGAGGTGCATTAAGACAACTAGTGGAATGATATGAAAAATGTGAGCCAAAAGCACAAAATCACCAATGGCAGCAGTTGTTTATTGTTTTAAATGGTCATCAAGAATGTGCTGTTAATGTCAATGGAACACTGTAGCATTCTGAGCAATTGTGGGTGATAAATACTGATGAGAATTGGTGGCTGTTCATAGTCCTAATCGACTCTGAACTATGAATCATAGCTTTAGGTATGAAAAGATCAGTGTAGATTTGTAAGTAGGCAGAAGTGTAGACTATGATCATCAGTGAAAATATCCTGAAAATGTCCTGCAAAATGATTTTAAGGGTAGCCTAGCACTTAGGGACTTGCCCATGTGATCGAAGGGTTGCTTGCTCAAGTCCCAGTCCCAGGTACCACGGAGTTACCCTTAAACAAGGTACTGTCCTGCTACTCTGCTCCCCGTGTGCTGCTGATAGCTGTCCGCTGCTCCATGTGTGGATGGGTTAAATGCAGAGGTCACATTTCGTTCTGTTCACTTCATTATCTGTAGAAAAAGAGTAGGAGCGAAGTAAAAGTGTGCGGGAGGTGGGATTTTGATTTAGGCCCACCAGTTTCACTATGCCTCAAAACTAAAACTACCCACCACCTCTTCCTGTTCCCACAACAAGCTGAGCAAATGACAGCTCGTGCTCATGCCACACAATAAACTCCTTGCACAAAAAATGACAGAAAAAAATCTGGTCCATTTTTTTTTTTGGCTAGCTCATCCGAGGCTGGAGGTCAGTGGGGATTTTTTGGGATTTTTTTTCTTCTTTTCCTTTTTTCAGCGCTGCCGCCTGACGCCCACTCGACGTGGCCGTCCTTTTGAGCGAGGCGGCTCGGCCACCTGCTTGCATTGTGGCCGGCAGCTTTGGAGCGCAGCAGGGGGGCCTGCGGGGACGGCCGAGCCGGCAACATGTTCCGGCGAGTTTGTTTGGAAACGGGCGGGCCGGGCCAGAGCGCCGCTCGGGAGGAGGACGAAGCCAAGCACAGCTGACAGACACACACGCCCACTCTCTCGCTTACGATCGCTCGCTCGCTGCCGCCTGCCTCCTCCGTTTTTGCACAAATGCTTCTCCTACACACCCCCCCCCCCCTGCAAAAAAAACCCAGCCGCTCCCCTCCTCCCGGCAGGGGTCTGAAATCACAGCTTAATTGGCCATTCTTTTCTGGACGACCATCGTGGCTTGCCATTTGGGCCCCACAGGTGTGATGTCATCACTAATCACAGGGTGGCAGGTGAATCTTTACATTCTCATTAACGACTCCGTACACATTGCCAAAACAGAACTCAGAGAAAAAAAGGAAAAACAGAAGGGAAAACGTCCATAAAACATAGTCAGTAAACAGCACACAAAACAGTACCCAGTTTGCCCTACTACATTCAGTCAGAAGGTGAATCTAACATGGACGATCAGTTTCACCACCCCAGGGCTACTGAGGAACATGCCTTCTGAGGTGGTCCAGCAATTTTTAGAAAATGACAGATGTGAATAAAGTGATCCACTCCAAATTAGCCATAATCATTTTTATATGACTTCTCTTCACCCCTTTGAATTAAACAGACTATTTCTGCTACTGTGCCTTTAAGACTAATATACGTAAATGACCTTTGCTCCAGTTGGCTGTCCTGTATTGTGCTTAATTCAGTCAACGGTCAGGACTGAGACAGTCCTTCATAACTCCTCTGTGCATGTGGTATTTTGATTGCATTGTTTGAAACGTCCTGATGAATATGGTAAATATACATGTATGTAAATATGTTAGTTCATGTGACATTACAAAAACCAAAATGGTCAGGTTTTTGCAGATAAATTACATATATGGACTGTATAGACTGGGGAGTGGACTGTTTATGCACCACGTTAACTTTTTATATTATAAAAAAGAAAACATGTTGGGGTTTTTTTCTCTTTATGATATGGGGCCTTTAAGATATGATAGCAAGAGTATCAATAAAACACACATTGTCACAATTGGAATAGAATCCTGTGTGTAAACGTTTGTTTCTGTTTTTTTTTTCTTTTTTGTCTGAAAACACCAGCTTTTTTGCACATTGTGTGAAAATTCAATGATGATTAGACCAGTAGAAACTGGATAAAAAGGACTTTTTTTTTAATTTTTTTTTTACTTTTTTGAATTTTTCAATGTTTTTATGTGATTAGCAACAAAAACAGTCATGCTGTTCTGAGAGCTAACCGTTTGTTCGTCATGAAATGTTCAAAGTTTAGAGGCCATAAGTCCAGGGCACTGTAAGGCTGTAATTAGAGATACCATCACTCCAATGCCAGGGATTGGAATCAGCAGATATCAGCTAAAACTGATCCAGTCCTGTAACAAATCTAGTCTAAAACAGCACATACTCTCTTGTTTTGTTTGTTGTGTATTTCTCGCTGTGTGGTAGCAGCTTACAAAAAGCTTATTTTATAGCTTAGCAGTTTGTAAAAGGTCCATATCCTACATTTCTCCTATATTTTTTCTTTTGAGGTCTGCTTATGGTATTTATGTGGTTTTATGTACCAAAAACTATTATTGTATTCGGCTATTTTCCAACTTCTCTTTATCTTAAAGAGGCTGTTTTTGTTATTGTGTCTTTAATATTGCATTTAAAATATAATTATACTGATTGGCTGCCCAGTATTGTTTTTAATTCAAAAGTAGTCCAAGCTTTTATATAAGATTATAATGTCATCGTGAATGGGTAGGGCTATGTTAGGCTTAACAGACAGATATACACAATATGATCAAAAGTATGTGGACACGCCTCCTGATTATTGAGTTCAGGTTTTCCAGCCACACCCTCTACCAACCATTTCAAACTGTCTCTTGAAGCTACATAAGTACACTTGTGCATCAGGAGCTTTGGGAAATGGGCTCCTTAGCCATTCAGGTGCTTACAAGGCATGCACTATTATCTCCCAGTCAATTTAGTGGATGCCTAGAGAATGCTACCTACAGTACCAAAATACATCACATCATAGAAAGACATTTAAGACAATTATATGCATTACACTTTGTAACAAGAATTTGTATCTGTCCTGTTGTATCTGTGCAGAAAGTGAGGTGCATTAAGACATGTATTAACAAGTCTGGTGTGAAGGAATTTCAATGCCCTACACAAAACATTGACCTCAGCCCACCTGAACACTTTTGGGATGAATTTAGAATAGAATAGAATAGAATAGAATAGAATAGAACTTTTTTTATCCCCTATTGGGGAAATTGACTTGCCACAGCAGCTGAGAAAAGATACAGATATATATACACACATACACTTATATATATGTACACACACATTTACATACTAAAGAATATAAATACATAAAATAAAACACTATAAAATAAAAATCTTACTATATACACACACAAACATGCAGTCTTAACCAGAGTTTTTTTATACAAGAAAAAGGTGTATCAGTGTATGAGTGAATGAATATTGCACAGAAAAATATTGCACATTGCCCAGTAACTATGTTGCGTTATGAATAGCATAATGATGATGAGCATAATGGTTACATTACACTTACATTAACAGAGTCTTAGGGCAGCAAACAAATAGTTGAAGCAAATGTTGCTAGTAATTAGAAATGTGATAATAAAAAAAATCTAAGTAACCAGAATCAGCATCTAACAGAAGCTTAGATTTGGGCAATATTTCAATCCAGTGTTTGATGGTATATTTATTGCACTCTGGATGAGTAAAATGTTTAAGATGATGCTGGGCTTTCACACTACAATGTCAGCATTTTGGTCATTTGTTTTGCAACAAATACGCATGGACATATCATCTTAATTCCATATTTCCTAAATCGTCATCTCTACTAATAATAGGTAAAAACAGTCAGCTACCATTTAACATTTGGGCAGTAATGTCATGCTAATTGATAGCCACTAGCTTCCAGTCCTTGGTAGTCATATCAGCATGTTTGGTCAAGCAATCCTTTAACAGGGTGTAAGGAATAGTTGAAAGGAGTCGGTTAGAAGACATCAAAGATGTAGGTGTTGTATACAGACTGAGCAAATCGGTAAAGTAAGAGAGAGAATCCAGTGTCAATGAGGTAAGACTGCACCAAAATTTGGATGCCGATGGACAGAGAGACTGTGATACAGAACACCAATAATTTCACCATGTGGTTATAGCCTTGATGAAACTGGCCCCAAGTGTTGTAGAGCAGATTTTCTTGTATATTTAATAAGCACTCAGCGACAGGGTGCAAGAAGCTTGAGTGAAGTGTGAATATGAGAAGAGAGGGAAAAAAAAAGAAGAATCAAGTATCAAACTTACAGTTATTTTGTCCTCAGCATTAGAGCGTTTAAATGTTCCAGGCAGCTCCACTGTGGTCTTCTTTCTGACGGTCTGCAAATGAAAACACAGGCGTTACAAAGATAAAGCTAAACTGAACAACTGTATTAACAGTGTCCACCGTAACATTTTTCCACCAATGGCCCCCAAGCCAGAATTCTAGTGGGCCCTTGTACATTGTTACTGGCCAAAAAAATGCGAATGACTCGTCCAAACAAAAACAACTGAATTCATAGAACAATTTAAAGATTTTCATGTTAACTTCTTATTAAATTTTGATTCATATTAAAACATCTGGTGAAAACTATGGATCCTTTACTGCAACCAGTAGTGATGGCCCCTCACACCTCTGGCAATATCACAAATTACAACACAAGTTATATGGTCATAGCAACAGCTAAAAGGATTTGGGCTTATCAACAGAATTATTTACACGTAAACTGAGCACAAACAGGTGGGCACTTTTAGATTAACAGCAACATTCCCTTTGTACACACAAAGTAGTAAATGTTTTTAAACCTCCAACCCGGTCAATCACTAAATTAATAAAAAAAAACACCATATTTAACTGAGGTAACAAAATACAATGCTTTTCTGAAAAGGCCATTCGGAACTGTTTCTAAATGCCTCCTGACATGGGTACGTTCATAACGCTGCTACACATAGCTGAGTTTGTTAGAGTCTTGTACAATATTTACACACGTGGACAAAATTGTTGGTACCCTTCAGTCAATGAAAGAAAAACTCACAATGGTCACAGAAATAACTTTA
>JBBPDA010000001.1:46566711-46581838 GCA_037974385.1 Arnoldichthys spilopterus
AAAAAAGATGGCAGATGCTACCACAGTGTCATAAAAGGTTTTTAACAGAGTCCTGCACACCCCAAAGGACCGCAGTCCTCTCAGAAGGTGGAGACGACGTTGGCCCTTCTTGTACAGGGCGTCTGTATTATGTGACCATTTGGAACATTGATTACCAGACCTTCTTATCATAACCTCTTATGCTTTCCAGTTTTTTGTTCACTAGAACCAATGTGTTTACATATTTCCATCTTTTCAGCATACAGCAATTCAGCTCTGCTTTTCCATTAAAGAGGCTATAAGGAGTGTTTAAGCCAACATTGTTTTTTCAATTGACCAGCCAATCAGAACAGTAACAAAAATAGTATGCACCGCCCTTGCAAATAAGTGCTTTGTGTGTTGTATGTACTCAATTTTGAATGTATCTAGTATCTCAGTGTAAGCGTCAAGGGGTAGCTAACCTTGAAGGAGTCCCCTTACTCCCTACGGTCTCATTTAGACCGGTTTATATATCACTATGCTACCCTCAAAGGTACTACTGAGGGAACAGCAGGGCCACATGCTGAAGAGCAGCTCTCAGGAGCTACAGTGACACACAATTACTTCCAGTGGTAATGGGTCTCATTTTGATAATTCATGGTGCACACTGAAGTCTCTTTAATGACCAAGAACCTGGGGAACACGTGTTGTCTTTTCCCCCCTAATTTACTTATTGCTGTCTGCAATTCTTTGTTCAAAATGTACACCAAATGAATACTTTGCCTGTACATTTTTTAGTTTTTGTGTGCATCACTTTATTTGAGCAAAACAGGAGCTGAAAGAGTATGAAGGCAAAGAGTTTGTTATATGTTAAATAGCAACATTGTGCTCACGTCAGATCTCCAGACATACTGTGACCTTGAAACTGAAACTTTCCATGCTGCATTACACAACATATGGTAATGATAACACTCCATCGTGCTTCAAATGTCAGCTCTGATGGCCTGCTGATAGTCAGTCAGGGACGTTGGTATGGTTTATTCATGAAACATCCATCTCTCGTGTCATTTTGGGCATTTGTTATTGTTGCTAGTGCCATTAGCACAGAAGGTGACACGACCAGTAGCTAGTTTTTAAATGCCAACAAGTTTGACCAGGTCCAGAGACGGGTTGGTTTCTCCATAGCCAGTAGAAGGGGGACCAGCAGCACAGCGTGACTCAAAACAGCCAACTAAACGAAACCTTCCATCAGCAGTAGCGCTTTACCCGTTGTGTAGGTGCAAAAGGAGCCATGCAGGCTTGCACATGCACACACACCAACAAACATTGACATGACTTCAGCATTTTCAGTGTCAACAAGAGGTAGATTGAGGACAGTGGTTTGTGAGCCTGTGAGGTGACAAAGTCATTGAGAGAAAAGAGAGAGAGAGGAGAGAGAGAGAGAGAGAGAGAGAGAGAGAGAGAGAGAGAGAGAGAGAGAGTGAGTGGGGGGTGGGGGGTACCACAGGGGGAAAACACCTGGGCAGCAGAAGCACGGGCCAGAGCAGATGAAAGCGCGTTGGAGCAGCTTTTTGATAGCCCTCTTCAAAGCCCTAACAGGAGAGAAAGAGAAATTCTCCCGGAAGACTGCGCTCACCTGCTATATCTGGCACAGCAGGCTTCCGGAGCGCGCTGCACCACCACACAACTTTTGCTTTTATCAGCCCTCCTTCTTCCTCCACTTTTTCTTTCTTTTCTTTCCTCCGCAGTCAGGGAAATCACCCTTTTTTCTTTCTGCTCTTTTTTTTTTTTTTTTTTTTTTTAAACAAAAGCAGTCCCAAGTTACAGAACTACAGGTATGTGATGAAGTCAAGTTGTTTTCAGAGTTTCAGTGAAGTCAGTGAAGTTGCTATATTTAGGCACTTTTAGTCAGCAAAAAATAAATAAAATAAACACATTATGTTTCATCATGCAAATACTGCATGTTGACAGGCTGTGTGACTAAATGACTTTTGGCTAGGGTTGCCACCTGTTCAGGATTTCCTGGATTGTGCTGGATTAGCCTTGTAATTTTGGTATTTTCATTTTCATGTTATCATTATTTTTTTAAAGTTTAAACTCCAGGTGTTCTTTTAAGTTTAAACTCCAGGTCTTTTTATTTCAATCATACTACTTTCAAACAAAGAATGTGCCAGAGTCATACTATGATCAGACGCTCGCAAGTTAAATCCCCAGCAATGCCAGAAGAGTCCATGACAAGGAGTTGACCATATTCTCTCTATATGGGTAGGATGGCACTTCCTCTCCTTCCTCTCGCTTCACTCAGAGCAGTGCTAGCCATACTAATTGACACAAAAAATTGTCTGTTAACGACCTACCCCATGCACACTGAGCTGTCCAATGACCCTGTGGCAGCAGCAGCTTCACACGAGAGAAGCATAGGCTAGTCTACACCAGCCCGACAAAAATCAGAATTACTGTCATGGGACAATAACTAAGAAGATTAGGACCTGTACTCGAATAGACAAAATTCTTATTCAGGGTGTGTTGTGAGCATAGCTATCTATTGACCAGATGTAGTACTGCCACCTAACTAAGGTCCCCTAGGACAACTTTTAAATTTTAGAAAAGGGTGTTTTTGGCACCAAGATGGGAACTGACCAACAATAAAAACAAACCCTTTTCTAATGATGTTTCTTACAGGTGGGAGGAACTTTTGAAAAACCACAAGCACTTTGCTTGAGGGTGGGCTGTTTCAAAATGATTTTCTTTTCTGCAAGTTTGAAGCCTGGTAACTAATGTTACTGCTAAGTAACAAAAATCATTATTTATTAGCATCTACATCAATGACTAGGCAATGAGTCAGGCCATCTTTATCATAATGGTGGATTCATATGATATGTTGCATGCTGGGTGTTGTAGTAAGACAACAATGGTGGACGAAAATGCAAAACTTGCAAAATCATGAATTCTGTAGACCTGATTAGGCAGAGGAATGTAATGTTTATATATACATAATATAAACATTATAATATAAACATTGCAGAACAAATTGCAAGTTTTGGTCAAAAATGGCCTGTTAATTATACATGCACTAAAGGGTTCTTAGTGAAAAGAAAGTGGTCTTTCTATGGCATCATTTCAAAGAACCCCTTTTTGGCACCTTTATTTCTAAGAGTATAGATGCTTTGAGCACTGTGAATTTGCATTGCAAAAGGGGATATTATGTGGTTTTCAGAATCATTGCTACAATCCTTCACTAAAATTCCCCAAATCTAATATAGACACACAAGAAGTGATGTGCTGAGGCAAATAGTCTCTTGTCTAATGGACATGTGTGGAATATTAGTGTGTTTATTAGAGAGAGAACATTGATGTTGCCTTCTATCAGTGGTGGAGAAGAGAACATCCTAGATCCCCTGACTAACGATATTTATGCACAAGCACGGCAACACTGGTAATCAATCATTAATATTCACACCTCCGTATCTCATGCAGAGACTACCAAACACTCACACGCGCACACTCACAAGCATTCAAGTCACATAAACTTGCAATGCCCTGATGCTCTCACTGACATTCAACTGTCCCCAGTGCACCTATGGGAGACATATTCACAATGTGTTTGCAGAGATAAACAGCCAAATGTGCATTCACACTCACATTCCCCTTCCAACAAGCTCACCAAGTCCATGAAAGAAAAAATGCTGGTCATAAATCTGGATTACAACCATTTCACTTCTGTAGGACACAATTAATCAACGAACTTTAGAAATATACATTATATAATTTTATATCTTGTCATTGTTGCTGACAACAAATCATAGTGTAATGTTACTTGTTAAACGTGATGTATTTTAAAAATAAATGGAAATATTTAAAAAATTCTGCTGAAAGTATGGATTGTTCACATTTTTCAGCACCACATTTTTGTCCGTAAAGAGAAGAGGAAATATTTTAATTATAATTTTAATTTGATCAATGGTTATTCATGCACATTTTACCAATCTGTCCAGGAAGCAAATACATTCTTTACACTTTGGTTGCCTAAAATTAACTCTTTATTTAAACATTGCAATAAAACAATGACATTACCATGCTATAAACATGTCATATGTTGTCATGACAGATTATGTCTATTTATTTAACAGTGTCACATTACTATTACCAGTAATTGTCATTCCTATAATTTGGCATTTGACTTACAGTAAACTTTCATTACTGTCTCTTTCATTACTGACATGCTTAGGACATGGTCATGTCAGTGTTATGTACAGTAGCAGGATTCAGGTAAAGTTACCAAATTGAGTCTGACATTGTCATTGAGAGTAAATGTAATTAATTGCATAATTAATTGTATATATTACTGACATTAAATTGTTTTGCAAAAATACAATAATAACTTTTTACTAAGGGTCAGTCCTGTGGGGTTTAGAGAGTTAAATGCTGAATCAAATTTTTGTTTCTCATAAGTGGTGAAGCTTTAAAGATGGGGGGCTGGGAGCTAACATTATTGCCTTTTCTTTTTTCCAGAAGCCTGTGAGGCGAGCCAATTATTGCACAATCGTACTTTTTTATTGTTCCCAGCTGCTGAAATGATTACTAAATGTCAGTAAGATGCAACACTTCCTGTGAAATTACTGACAGTAATCACTTCTCCTCCCAGCGCCGCACTCCCTAATATGAATACACTGCCGAGGCAGTCCGCCTTGTTGCTTTACGCCCGGCCTTCTTCATCTTCTTTATTGAATTCTTCTTCCTCCAAACCCAATCATGGTAAACACGTGCACTGCATCACTCCCTCATTGAGTGACTGCACCTCCTGGCATGTTTGGTAATAACGTGTTGCTACATTGCATTTCTCTGCGGAGGGACCCTCGATCACTGGAGTCTGGAGGCAGAGGTTCGGTTACCGCCTTGTGAGGATCAGTGCCCACGCTCTTATCTCATCTTCCCTCCATTTCTTTTCGTTCTTTTCCAGAAGTTGTTAAATGCTACTTTGTGTGTTGGTGTCAGTGACAATATGAATAGTTATAGAATACACAGTATAAAGTGTTTGAGGTTTGTATTGGTAAAAAATATTGCTTTTATTTATCTAAAATAAACTTTGCATTCCATTGTTTCATTCAGAGCATTTATGTGCATTGAATACAACTTGGAAAATTGTTTCTTTCAATATAAATTGGTAATGCCATTTTTTACAGTGTAAGTGAAAGAAGGTGATCATAATGCAGTAATGCATAAAGACTAGTTTTACATGAACAGTTTTAATGAAGTTTTCTTTGTAGTTTTAAATTCATAAAATCAAAAGATCGACTTTTGTGAACATGCATGTTTATGGTTCATCACACATCAAGGGCAGTGTTCTAAAGTGCATGCATACATCACTCCATATATCCATATGCTTTGTGGCAACTACTTGCCTAAAATGGTAAATGGTACTCAAGCTCAAAAGGTACACATCAGTAATGGACATACAGTTTCTGGCAGTGGCACTACATGAACACTGGTATCCAGGAAAACTAATAAACTACTTTATAAATAATTAAAAGTAGACTGAAAATGATAAAAATTACTTTTTTAAAGTAATTTCACCTGCATTATGTGTTTGTGTGTAGGTTACTCGCATGGCACTGTTTATCTTTATAGCAGGCTTATAGAGGCAGGCAATTCCAAACATGGATATGACCAAAGCAAGCCAGTGTGAAACAAGCTGAAACTTATCACTAAAATACAAAATCCTACAGGGGTAAATTAAGTATTTTTGAGTTCATGAAACTGATCTGTATTTTATTTAACAGACTTTTATGTGCAGTTTTCATTTTAAAAGTGGAGCCTTCACTAATGGTCAATTTTTGGACCACAGGGTCACTGCTGGCTTGATTTTGCTGAAGGAATCTTCTCAACCCAAATGTGACACTGAGGTACTTCAATTGCCCAAGCAAAGTGCTTGGTACACTCATACCAGTGCCACACACTAAAGTGAAGCCACCGTGTTACTGCCAAGCTGAAATTGGTCCAACACCTACAAAAAGTACCTATTTGACAAGTGTATCTGGTAAAATGGCAAATAGTTGTATGTACAAGCTATATCAGTCAGCCATAATATTAACAGGACCTGTCTAATGTTGTGTAGGTCCCCTTCAAGCAGACAAAACAGCTTTGATTGTGATGCACTGTGTGTTCTGAGAAGGTTGTTGTATTGCACAGACTAAGAGGCTGAAGAGATGTCACAATGTTTATGCAACGCTCCCCTCCAGCTGAAATCGATAATCGGGATAATTTCTCCCCAAAGGTGTGTCCAGGGTAAGGAACGGGCCTCAATGCATGGTCATTTGTGTTGCAGGAATTGCAAACACAACTATCTGTGTTAAATGAATTCGATTAAAGCTGACACATTGACAAACACCCTTAAGGCTCGAGATAGAAGCTGTTTACACAGTACAAGAAATAAGTTGTCTTATGAGAGGCACAGCTGCCACTTACCAGGAAACCAAACATGAACACACACATTTACACACACACATACACACGCCCCAACCTCTGTGAAAGGTTGAGGAGTACCTAGCGAAGGTTCGGCACGCAGACAAACATTCCAGCATTTTTTGCGCCTGCTACCTTGTTAGTCTTGGTGATTATTAAAAAGCTGGCAGGCTGTTTGATCTGCAGAACAGATAATTCTCTTGTCATCTTTCTCTCCCTGTTTCACGCCCACATGTGTGGCATAAAGAGAATTATTCATTGTTTTTCACCAAGCAACAAAAGTGTGCCAGCTCAAAGAGCATCTGCCTTCCCAGTTAATTTATTGTTCGTTGGGATCCAAATTCATTGATGATTTGGGGTTGATTCATGTAATCTGCTTGCTGTGCCAGTGTTGCAATGTATTCTTTAAGATGAAAAAATGAATATATTCTGGTTTGGCCTTTTTTCAAACTTAAACATACACTTTTTAATGCTAAAATGCTATTTAAGTATGATTAGTTCATTTTTAGCCGATCACATGATCATAATTTGCCTAGCACAATTTATATTGTAAAAGCAGTGGGCTGGGAGCTCTTGTTAATTCACTTGTTTTTAGGAATGGAAAGATCCATCTGCTTGTTTTGTGGAGTATGTTTCTAGGAATTATCCTGGCACATCATGCTGTTTTCCTCTTAAATCTATCAACAGCTCTGAGCAACCTCTGAGGCTCCTTTCTGTTTTTGCCTCCGCTAATATTACGCACAGAATTCTAGCTTATTTGTGTGTCTGCATATGTTATAGAGTGGGTGTGTGTGTTGTCACTGTTATAGCAAAGCCTTGTATCTTTGAAAGGGTATCTTTATATGAAATGGACAAAAAATGTATTTTAAAAATTCTCTGCATATTTGATAAGATTTTACTGCACATTCTATCAGTCCAGTTATTATAATAATTTTTACATGCAATACAGTATCATGCAAAAGAACAGCCATGAACATTGTTGAAAACTGTTTTAGCAAGAATAAATTGCCAGCAGAAATATTTTAACATATATTTAACAATTGAATAAATACAAAAAGATGTTAATATCTTAATAAAAACAGAGAATTGGCTTCCCAGTTCTTCAGGTTTTGAGGGTAGGTGTTGCTTTTTGAGCAATAATTCATATTTCCATTTTTTTCTTTTTTCTTTTTTTGTGTGTATGCATGTGTAAGCATGCATATTTCTGTGTGTGTGTGTGTGTGTGTATCGTACATAATACCTTGTATTTTCATTTATCAGCTGCAATATGGGATAAAATGACTTTTAAAAATCTAAACACTAAATGTTAGTTTTCTACTGTCTTTCTCCTGTTAAGTTACTTTATTGAACATCTACACAGAGATTTATCTTATTATACCTTTTCCATTATAAATGTTTACCAATTTTCTTCATTTTTATTTGTCTTTTTTATTTTGCAGATGCACCTTATAGCACATAACAATCCTGAGGTTTGTGTGTGTAAATAATAAATAAAAAAATAATAATAAATAATAAAAGACATAAATTAAATTTGAATCAACACAGTCATGCATTCTACTTATGGAAGCTTCATGTTCATTCAACTTAAACTTTCCATGCAGAAAGAAAGCTAGCTTTTATTTAAGTAAAGCTATTTTTTTCTTTATTGTATTTGCATTGTGCATTTTTAACAGTGACATTATTTAAGAGTTAAAAGTGAGAGAGTAGGGGACATCCCAGCATGAGTCTTTCAAAAAACACACCTGTTGCCCTTCT
Source organism: Arnoldichthys spilopterus (assembly GCA_037974385.1). Classification (NCBI taxonomy): domain Eukaryota; kingdom Metazoa; phylum Chordata; class Actinopteri; order Characiformes; family Lepidarchidae; genus Arnoldichthys; species Arnoldichthys spilopterus. The sequence goes on from JBBPDA010000001.1 coordinate 46,574,887, forward strand.
CTGACTCAGTCATCTCACACCACATCTAATCGAGACGTTATAACAGAAGGGGGTTTCCGGTGTGTGACAACGACCTAAGCACAGCATAAATGCTTGAACATCAGATCAAAGCTCATTTTGGTTACAGGCCTTTGGGTCAATTTCCTGAACGTGGATTAAGCCTAATTTGTAATGTCAGCTTTAACACACCATTGAAAAGCTTGTTTTCGGTCTTAAGGCTTGAGCTTAACTTGGGTCTGGGAAAGCAGTTTTTTAAATAGGAGGTATGAACAAATTGCAGTTCATGACTGACAAAAACCATCAATGCTTACTCTATACTACCTAGTCATGTGATCATCTGCTGATCACATAACTAGGAATCCAAGAAAGAGGAAAAGAATGAAAAAAAGGGAATGCAGTAGGAAGGTAAAAATTATACTTACTTCTAATTTAAGATAATGAAAGAACCTTATAGAACAAGTGATTCTGGAGAATTTCTACTGATCTGTTCATCATGAAAGTCACACAATTTAAAGGCCAGCTGCTGCGTTGATGCAGAAAAATAAAAATCAGCAAAAAATATATAGTGTTTTTCTCTGGACAGTGGCGATTATATTAAACCAAATGCTACCAAAAGTAACTACGTCTTCAACTTTTTACTCATGTGGAAATTATGAACATTTGAGTCAATGTGGTTTTTCATGACTTACTAAGAATTGCAGTAAAAGTGGCAGTACATCAAAGTAAACCACAAAGTACATACTATGGTAATTATATAAAACTACAGTAATTATACCAAAAATCATAATTTCAACATATTAACAAAAATATGTCATTTTAAATACTCAGTACTGTCATGTTTATATTATTTTGAATTCACATACATACTAAGCAGACAAAATAACTGCCCAAAAAGCCTTTAAAATTTAATAAAGATTGACTTTTTATAAAAGGAGCATAACTGTGGCATATCTTATCATCCAAGCAGATCAAGACTAGTGATCTTTCTTAGAAAGATGGCAGAGATAACAAGGGTGTGGATGAGTTTGTGTTTTATTTTAACTGTAACCTAATGCCAGTTAAATATTTTGACAAGATGATGACAAACGAATAGGAATATTTTACACAATTCTGTTGAAGGCTCCACGCTGCCAGCCACTGTGGTATTTACAGTATGATAGGTTAGGTTTGTTTAAGTTTGTTTAGCTTTGTTTACGAATTTTACAGATCTTGAGTCTTTTACACCACTTCTAAACATTAGACTTCTCATAATGCTGTAGTGAATTACCTATAAATGTACAACTGAGACTCTCCATATGAACAGAGAATGGAATTCTAGTTGAACCAGACATTACTCACCTTGATGCTCTGACTGAAGATTGTACATTACTTTACAAGCAATCACAAAATAAGTAAAAATACTGATATATGTCCTACATAAAATAAATATAAAATATAAAAAGTAAAGAAAAGGTTTATTATATCATAATCATGTGAAATAATAAGCATACCCCATATAAACTGATCCTTTTTCAGGATATTTGAAGCGAACATTTTATTCACTTTAATACAGTGCCTACAGATAAAGGTGTAAAGCCACAAGGAAAAGTAACATTTTGATTATTTATTAAGGAAAATATTGACAGAGGTAGGTTCTTTTTTACCTGTATATTATTTGGCAAACTGCAATCTTGCTCTAATGTTTTAAGGTCAAACCAAGGTTTAAAGACATGCCTACTATGCAGGTCAAACGTATCCAATCTTTTCTTATTGTAGGTGTATGCGCTTTAATATAAATAGTTGCGACAGTTCCCTGCTAATCCTAAGATAAATGTGTGGTTTTTTTTTTGCAAAATGGTTTTTTTCATATTAACCGCTATGTTACCATCATGAACATAAAAACAAAAAAAATACTAAGATGCGTTAGGCAGCCATGGCCTAACAGTTGGAGAAGAGGGCCTGTGACTGGAGGGTTGCCGGTTTATGCCCTCGGATTGGCATGGAAAATGGAAAACGGGTAAGTGAGTAAGCAGCACTTTCCCACATCCACAGATAAAGTGGCCTTGGCCAAGGCATCTAACCCCTTAGCTTACATACATTTAACATGGGTTAAATGCAGAGCACAAATTCACTGCTCACTGTTCACAGGGTATGAGTGCCACACAATCTGAATTTTTAAAAAATATTCACTGGTCATTTTAGAAAGTACAATAAAATGACAACACACACTTTCACATCAAAAAGTCTAGATGTATTTCATTACATTTAATTATACAGGAACTTTGAATTTGTATGAAATAAACATACAAAAAAAATTGAATCTGGCTCTTGGTCTTTAGTCAGACAATGGATTTTTATTACTAGTCCTCCAATAACATCCAGCTAACTACCTTGGAATGATCCCTCTACCCAGCCCCCTTCATCCCGCCATATCACAGTCCAGTTACTGGCAGCTCATAGTAATCAATCATAAAGCCTGTTAGGAGGACAAATGATTGGGTTCAAGCTAACAATGGGGCAAAATTGCTCCAATCTCAAGCTGCATTTTGATTTAAGCATTGCTGTAGAAACCATGAGACTGGCTGAAGTCTTTTACACATGTTCGGTTACTTTTTCATTTTTAGTATTCTAGCAGTTTCTCAGTCCAGGCTGAAGCCATGGCAAGCACATAAATCACTCATCAGTTCAGTGGAGATTGAAGTTGGAGGTTAAAAAGAATCTGCAGAATATAGAGAGGGGAGATTTAAAAAGATGATACAGAAATATTGTCTGGTGCACTGAAGTCTGCATCAGTTAAAGTCACACTCTAAGAACTTTAGATTGGCAAAGTAAGCCTGTAGAAGGAACATCTTGTGATTGCACTTCTTTTTCTTTTTTCTTCTTTCTTCTTCTTCTTCTTCTTCTTCTTCTTCTTTTTTTGGTCCTTCGCCAGCCTGTGTTTCCAGCCAAGATAGGGAAAAAAGGAGAGTTGTCTAAACCTGGTAGACAGCACAGAATGTGTGAATTGACAGGTATTCCATTGCCTGCCAAAATCAGCTGTCTGAATCTTCTGCCATCGCAAGATACGCCTTAAATAATTCAGTGAGCAGATACGCATTCAGTGACACACTCGCGGTAAAGTCAATTACACAGAACTTTCTGTTATAAAGATAACATTAAAGTATGCAAAATTGTTCTCGAATATACATGTTAACAAGGCCAATTTCATGTTAATAAAGTATTCATGTTAAGTTAGTGGTAGGCTTCTTGGATTCAAAAATAAATAAATAAATAAATAAATAAATAGTGACATGCATAATTCCTTATCTAATGCTTTCCTAAGTGTTCCCTTGCCTTAATAACATCATTATGGTAAAAGGAAAAAATAAATACCTTGAAATGATCATTTTAGCCCATTCTTCCACTAGCTTTATGCTTCACACCCAAACAGAACACACCACAGACGCTACAATGCTCTATTAGTACTGTGGGGCAGGGTTCCCCACCTATGACCCTGGAGGGCTGGTGTCCAGCACAGTTTGATGATTTCCCTATTCAAATGCACCTGGTTCATTTCACCAGTTAAGTGTCACTTTTAGGGAGTGCCAGGCCCAGAGTTGGGGAACCCTGTTGTCAAACTGTTCCATTGAACATGATAGAACACTGAGAACACTGAACAGCAATGTGACCAGACTTCCATTGATTGATATTAAGTGTGAAACAGCAGGTAAAATGTTAAAGGGGGAACCCACTGTGTTCCATCCTGCCGGACTTACTTTTTCCATCCTGATGCCTTACTTCTGGTTGTAGTTTTTTCCACTGGAAGCCACTCAGTGCTGCTGAGGAGGGCTCAATATGGACAGCACACGGCCCACCTGACTAAGAAACGCTGTCCCTCTTATACCTTCAATCAGATCACCCATCACTGGGGCCTTCTGCTCCCCTGTCCCAGATTAGTTAAACTGCCACAGATTTATATGCTTCAAATTCATATGCTAGATATTTTTCTTTTCTTTTGTTTATTGTTGCTATCCTGTGTTGAACAGAGGAGAATGGATTTCCCTAAGGTTGTGTAGGTATTCTTGCTTTGCTTCTGTTGCCCTAGGCTTGCTCATTAGGGGCTCAGACCCAGACTGTGTAAAGTTGCTTTGTGACAGCTTCAGTTGTAAAAAGCACTATACATATAAAATTGACTTGACAGCACTCTGAAATGCTCACACAGTTTATACAGAATAGACATGAACCCTGACAAAAAGTCTGATATATATATAAGACTATAATCCTTACTTTACCTTTTACCCAGGAAAGAGGCACAACCAAATATTAGAGAAGAAATGTTGACAACCACCATAAAGGGAGCAATGACATTTTCAAGAAAAGGCAAAACATTTGTGTTTTACACACCAGACAGAAAGTAAAGATATTTCTTGTATACTACTTTTACTATTTGTATAATACTTTTTCCATAATCGCTCACCTTCTCAACAACTTATGCACAATGAGTTATATGCAAAATCCAAATCGAGTTGTTTATTGCTATTCTGATTAAACTAATCAATAATGAGCCCTCAGTGATCTGCCTTTCTAAATGCGTGTACATGTTTGATCACATGTTGCTTTTATACATGGACAGAAAGTAGCACAGTAGCACACAAAAGCTCAGATTTCACATGCTGATACATTTTACTGTCCAAGGTGGACATGTACATGCTCCATCTAGTCTGTGGGGCAGATGTTGATGAGTTAAAGGGGACACAAAGTGAAGGCATGATCAGTGAAGCGTTAGGTATGATATGGTTAGTGATCGACATAGAAACACAAGAACTATTCAGAACTTAAACCTTGTGACACAATGCCTATGATAAGCATACTGTCCACACACATTACCCCCCCCCACACACACACACCTTATCAACATAAACCTCTGGAGGCGAATCACATGAGTGGTCCATGCATTGGCTGGCAATGCAGTGCTTTAGAACACCTGCCCACTTCCTTGCAGGATCTGCACATGCTGGACCCAGATGAGAGCACTGTGAAATGAACGCCAGCAGATGAAAGGAACTCCACTGTAGGATTAGCAACCATTTTGCATGCCTTGATGACTCTGGAATGGTACACCTCCAAGCTCGCAGTCTTTAATAATCATCAAGAAAGATGAGCAAAATATGCTCCAAAGGAACATTAAAATTCAAGAATGCTTTATTCAAATTTTGCAGCACAAAACACAACCTCAGGGTGTCTACAGGAAGAAAAATCATACTTGGGAATATAAAAAGGTCCTGAATGATTTTTGCATAGAAGTAGTTCTAGAAAAAGGGTTGTGAAAACTTCAAAAGGGTCCTTCTCCCACTTCATACAAATTTCCTTTAACTGCTGGTTCTACAGGGAAACCTTTACTGTGAGGTTCTTTTAGAAACCAGTGTGGCTCTTCCATGGCAGTGGAGGTTTTTGTCTCAGGGATCTAAAGTACTGTTTAAAGAAGGTAGGTTTTAGTTAAGAAGTTTTATAAAGAATAAAGTATACAGTTTTTCTGCCAGAACTCATTTAAGATGATTTTCAAATTAAAATACTTAAAGAAAGAGAATGCAAAATTTTAAATAAATTATATGTAAACTGTAATTTCATAGTATAAAAATATGTTTGCTCTCTCATTGTGTCAGGGTGTAAAATTAGAGTAAGTATCTGGTGGGTCAAATTAGGTTCATCATAGACCAGTCTTGGCCCGTGGGTTTCACTTTTGGGTAGGACTGTTATTTGGCACTGCTCCAAAAAGCCCTTCATTTTTAGGAGTTTATGCAAATATCAATATGACACATAGTATTGTACCATAACAAATATCTCACACTTTTACAGCAGCATGTGCCACTGGGACATCCCCAAAACCTTCATTTGCATTTCAGATGATGAATGGTAGCTTAGCACAAACTTTCCATGACGATAAGAAATTTGCAATATGCACTATGAGGTCTGAAACGTGTTTTGCCAGTCACAGTCACTCTCCCTGGAAACCAGTGTGTGAGAACAAACAGCTTAGTTTATTTTATTAACTGAAATAAAACTGTAGCATCTGTACCTGAGAAAAGCACAGAATGGTAACACTTTCTTTTACAGTCCTAGGTATTAATTGGGTAGATGTGTTTTAAAAGCTCCAAAGTACTAGATAATTTATTTTTTGAGTCACATGATATTAATAATGTAATATTAATATAAAAAATAGTGTTCTGGGGAATATGATGGTAAGTTACCAGATCACTAAATCACACCTAAATGTTTAATACATTCTAGATATTAAGGTAATAAAAGACACAGAGAAATGCCGACTTACATGTACACTATATTTCTTTGTAAATTCATTTGCAAAAAAACAAGTGTCTTATACAATATGTACTTCATGTACTTATATAGGTCTTCCCACTTAGTTCCCTTTAAAATGCCTGATGTATTATGTATATAATTCTCCAATTATGAAATATTTTACTACATGCTTTAGTAGCTTAATAGCTATAGCTAAAAGCAATCCTCCCTGTACTACATAGGCTGCTTTTGCTAGAGGTCGGTGGACACATTTTGGGGTCACTTAACATTTTTAACATTTTTGTCAGTTTGCAGCAACATTTTAGGTAAAAAACTGCTTAGGAAAACCTTATATCAAGAAGATACATAGTACATGAACAGAAATGGAATGCTGTAAAAGATAGCCCTGACCATAATGATTTTATCATTTTATCATCACTCATACGTCATTTTGCTGTACTAGTTATATTATATAATTACTGCACAGTTAAGTATATATTTGGTATCTTGAATTGAATTGCATTTATATGTGATATACACTGTGTATTAACAGATTTGAGTCTGCACATTTAACACTTTCCCCCAGCACACACATCAATGATTTTGAATCACTTTTAATATTCAAGTTCAAGTTCAAGTTTGGTTTATTGATCATATGTATGTTAACGTTGGGTCAACAGTACAATGAAATGTGTTG
>JBBPDA010000001.1:46597336-46634523 GCA_037974385.1 Arnoldichthys spilopterus
ACAGCGCCCGGGGAGCAGTGTAGTGGGATGGTACCTTGCTCAAGGGTACCTCAGTAGTGCCCGGGCTGGAACTCGAAACAGCGACCTTCCGGTCCCAAAGGCAGTGTCCTAACCACTAGGCCACCACTGCCCACTAATCATCAGTGTGCACCTCGTTTTTTGGTAAGTTCATACACCTGTCAGGAATTTGAAAACTACAATTCGAAAACAAGCAAAAAACATTAATCTTGATAATGTAAATAGACTAACAATTACAAAAACAGTAAAAATAAAAACTCTCACTGGTTATATTATGGCAGTTACTTATTAAGGAGCCTTTAATGGAAATGTAGAGAGCACACACTCGTTGATTTGAGGATGTTATCAAAGATGATGTTTTTCCAATGTCTTTTCGTTGCTTCCCTTATCTGCACTCTCTCCCTTTGCCTCCATGCCGACATATGATAAAATGAAATACCGTTAATCTTTTTTATTTTTTTGTGCACTGGTCATGTGATGTACACTATATTTAATCCTTTCAGATTTGATGAACAAGACAATAGCTCCACCTGCTAAGCGCACAACGCGTTATGCGTAATACCCCAACATGGCGTCTCAATCCCACAGTTTTGTGCATTGGTGAAGTATGTGCACCTTCTCTATGCATTGTCAGTAGAAGGCAGATCTGGACTGGCAGTAGGCCAGTTAAGCAAATGTACTCTGAAATGTGAACTCAACTGCCCACGGCATGGGGTTCCAAAGTCCTTCGGCCATCTTAAACGAGCTCAGGCTCAGAACTCACTAGCATTTCTGCATGGAGGTGATGTATGGCATGTTTTACTCCAGGTTTCACAAATTTCACCCCTAAAAAATCATGCTGTAGCATGTTTTGTAGTCCAAATGAAAGGGTGTCCCTCTGTGGAAAAGTGGTGTCAGTGTATACCTTCTATAAAATCCTGGTTATTCCATACTATTTGAATTGCATGAGATCACCTCCCTCCATACAGACAAACATATGTATCAAAATAAAAACAGCTAGTGGAAAGACTGGACAACAATCTAGAACAGAAAATATTATCATGATAAAAATAATATACATTTTATTTATTGACAGTATATTTTTTAGATCTGTGAATTTGAAAAAAATGAAAGCCTTTTCTTAAAAATGTTGCTGTTTTTTAATTGAAAAAAAAAAAACAAGTAAAAATGTTACTTTCATGTTAAAATAATGGATCTTTTGACATATCTATAAAAAAATATCTGTCCAAATGTTGTTGACTTTCCATACTACTTAAAAGTGACTTTCTTCAAATGCTTACTTTAGCAAAGTATGAAAAATAGAGGTTTCCTGCCACATGGGCTCTTCAAATGATTCTAAACTTTGTTAAACACCAAGCTGCAATGCAAGGACATTATAACTGAGAGGCACTTGCATTTCCTTCTGTTTGTTCCTTCTCTCACTCATGTCTTCAAGTCGAGAAGTCCAACATATTTTATATTTGACCTGTATGTAGGAGTGCTACTTGAAGGTGTTGTATACTCCTTATCAAGAAACATACATATCATTTTTTCTCTTACTGCAAATTCCCATTTAATTTTAGCCAACTGCTGTAGTGTCAGGCTATATCCACATAAAGTTTCTTCTTTCCTTCTTGGAAGAGCACCCACAACACACACACAGACACACTCAATAGCTGCATGACACTATTCACTTCCTTTATCTCTGCACATACCGCTTCATGAGACGTTTTACCCCCCTTAATGAATTTCAAAGAACATCTGCTTTCCATCCCTCAACCTCATGGGATTTTCATTTAGCCAAGTTAATTACTCTATCAAGCTAGGTTCATTACCATATTCTGCCTCTCTTTCTCAAAAAAAGGAAAAAAAAGAAGCTGCGCCCCAGTGCTGGGGCTGCAGATCAGCTCCTTGCGCAAGCTCCCATCTTGACGAGCCGTGGCCGTCACAACCCTGCTGCGCCACAGGAAATTACAGCTGCCTCAGAGCCGGCCCTCAGTTCCTCACATGTATCCTGTTTTAGGTGTCTGAATCGTCTGTTAGAAGTTCCGTTAGTAAACCTCAGAGCTAAGATCACTGTACAAGATGTCTCTGAGGAATAGGAAGGAACATGTGTTGATGCTGATGAACAGCGGTTCTATTAATCAGAATATAATCTCCATGTTTTCAGCTTAATCCAAATGGCCCCCATGGGCCCAATGATGGCAAGACTTTCTCATTGATGTTCACTGACCTTCATCGTCTGATTAAATCTCAATTTCTAGGTCATTTCTCTAGGTCATTCATCCTTACTTGCATATCATCATTGCAGAGAAAAAAGTATTTTTAAGAACGTAATATTAAATTGATATTAAAGGTTATATAAAAAAAAATTTGTCACCAGAAATTTTGCACCTTTCCTATTGGTCGATTTATTATAAAATGTTCATGGCAGCTGTTCTAAAAATTATGTGAAAATACATTGATGATACACTCATAGTAATAACAGTGGGCAAAATCCTACCTTTCTGTTGAACAGTCTATCCTTCCAATACAATGAGGAAAGGAGAACACAGTCCGTTGAACTGACTTTTGTTTTGTGCAGGATGATAAAGGCTTTTGAAGCTGTCAACAAATTTTAGGAGTAAAACAACTCTGCATTAGGCAATGTTGATTGTGACAAAGTCACTTTGTCGTATTGCTCCAGCTAACAATACCAATGGAAGATAAAGGCTAATATAAAACACTAGACAAGGTGGCAAGCTAGATCATTCATCCAATGTTATCCATTTTCCAGGTAATGTTAATGCTAAAAACAATAATAATGTTTATATATATATATTATATGTATAATGTTAATAACAACAATGTTATTTAAATTTATTTAATTATATACTGTTTTCGAGTGAGTGTATTTGTCAGGAACCCTCGTGCCATAGCTCGTAGTACTGTCCATAAATTTCATATGTTCAACAATAAACATTGTTTTTCATCAAGTCCTGCCTGCACTTGCTGCCAAACACCCCGAGATCATTACAGTATTTCTGGGCCATCTGGGCATCATAAGGCAGGTTTCCACTGCATTTTTTCCCAAAAATGTTGACAAAAGAGTTTTTAAGCATCTATGTTTCTACTGAGTGATGTTATGCGATTAAAGCTGGGTTTTCTCCTCACAATAGTGAGAGCTTATCTATTGCAGCACTGTGATTTCGATCATTGCCGTCAAAGTGTATAATGGACAGCAAAGAGTACATGTATAACGCAGATGATCGCAGTAACTGAAATGCATCCTGGTTCACAAATCATTAATTTCTGTCCACAGTGATTTTACAGAGGTCCTATTGATCACCAACTTCTAAATGACTCACTCAGCATTTGAGGAGTTAGGTAGTGCAGTAGGACCCCCCATATAATCTACCAATAAAGAGGTGCAGTGCAATTGTACCAGATAATTGAGATGCACTAAAGCACAAAGGAAAAAGCAGAACAACAATGACACCTTTTCCAAATCAAATCATGTAAGCAGAGTTAGACCAAGATAAACTTGTTATGCATTGCTTGCCAGCTGACTATAATACAGGTTTTGATGCTGTTCATTACTTAATGTTATATTAATGTTTGCTTAGGTAAAAGAAGGCTATTGATCTGAACTTGGACAATTTTTATGTATGCAATATTAGAAGACACAGAGAAAATAATACATATTTGAGGTGGAAATAAGGCCACAACCGAGCCACACTGTACATTAAAAACAATTTTTACGCCCCATCTTCAGGAAAGAAGTGTTCCAGGTGAACCTGGGCCCTTAGGTATGGTTACCACCAAATAAGCCTAACAAGATTTCTAAATGGTTAATTTACCAGACTAATACACAACTAAACCACAGAGAAAATAATACATATTTGAGGTGGAAATAAGGCCACAACCGAGCCACACTGTACATTAAAAACTATTTTACATATTATTGGCAAAAGAAAATGTAGAAATGCAGGTAGTTTATCATGATTTGGTGTATTTTCTCAAGGGTAAATTACTCACTTCCCTCTCCCAGAATGCACCCATTTGTTAAACAGTTGATTCGCCCCTGCTGAAAACATATAATTGAAGGTACCACCCCAGTAGCAGTGTTTGTACCCTGACAGGTACAGTTTTTTTTTTTCCCTTAATGTACAGTAATTTAAGTGCAAATTTGCTGAGAATACAGTCACAGTATAGTGAACTTGAATGCTGACACTTTTACATCTGCATTTGACGGATGAACAGCTGAAGCTCATGCAAATTGCAGTAGAGTTGCCAGGTGCTACTAATATGTCAAAGTGGTCTTACATTCTGGAGAATGAAACTAAACTGAGAGAAGTAAAGTGTCAACTTTTTAGTGAGGCAAACGCAGCAGTCAGTATTGTCTGTATAAGGTTACATGTATACTGACAATGCTGTACCTTGTTTAGATAGCTCACAATGGGTGGTTGATTACAAGGAAAACCTGTTTGCTAGGAGATAGCTTTCCCACTCGGTTTCTGGGGAAGGATGAAACACTTTAACAAGTTTGTGACTGTGGAATACCTTCTCTACTCTTGTTTAGACAAAGCAACACAAGAACACATGCAAAGAACACTGTCCTGATTAAACAGAGCCTAACAGGAGGCTATTAGCCTCCATTAATAAATGGCAACATTGACCTCTGAGGGTGAAGCAGTGCTTTTATGCAGTCTTATTGAATGCTTAATTTGATTTGGCCAACATAACTAAGGCCATGAGTTTGCACAATGATTTTCATATAGAATGTGTTTTTTCATCGATCATTTGAGCAAACTCATCGACTTCACATGCTAAGTAACACTCCCATTTTACTACACATGCTATAGTGAATGTCCAGGGGAGTCATTAGTTAACAGAGTGATAATTCCATTAGCGTTACCTATAATTTAAATGACTTTTTACGTACCAGCACTACTGTATTAGTCTTTTTCTAAATATAATCTGTTAAATAAATTATACAGACAGTATTTCAGTAGCACAGGGAGGCATCGGGAGCAGATGGCTCAGGGTGGTGCACTAACTGCTGCAAATTGTCAAGATAAAAATGGATGCACTAAATATGGGCGCCAATCCTGCTTGCAAAAAGAAAGAAAGACTGGCAGTAGATCGAGCACTTAGCATGCCAATAGATGTGCTGCACCCTTATCTCTTAAATACACTACAGTCAAAAAAAGAGACGTAGACATGGCGGACTTCTCAGGCTGTTAGATCATGGTCCATATTAAGGACAGTCAAGTCTGAGACTGGGGATATGGCCCTCAGAGTCATCCTCTACAGCCCAAAGCATGGCCTTGAAATGTTTGGTGCCCTAGGCGAGCTTCCTAGAAGTACCCCCACACACACACGCACACACAAACACAGCCAGCAACACATCCCCACCCCCACCCCCACCAAGCTGACCGCTAACGCCCTATCTTCAGGAAAGAAGTGTTCCAGGTGAACCTGGGCCCTTGAGTATGGTTACCACCAAATAAGCCTAACAAGATTTCTAAATGGTTCATTTACCAGACTAATAATACACAACTAAACCTGAAACAGAACTAGTAAATCTCAAGAAATGGGAGATTCCACTGTTTCTTCTTTTCTTAAAGACGTGAATATATTCTAGAAGCTGCAGCCAAAAATCACAATGTAAACACTCGCTACATTCAAGTCGATGGGGAGAACAGCTTAAGTGCAATTTTACATGTAGCAGTTAATTCCCATAGCAGTATTGTAAAAGAAAACTCCTACTATTCCTCAAACGGGAACAGTGGTGCATCAAATAGATGTCTTCAAAGAAAAAGTCAAAAAACAAAAGGCAGCTTTCCTTCTGTCTTGGTCCAACCACTTAAGCTCTTACAGATCTCTTCAGAAAACTCAACATGCCATTAAAAATTTACATTTGAAATTTAACTTTCAAGAGAAAGTAATTGACTCGCCCTCTAACTAATAATATGTTAAGTCAATGAAAAGTTTGGTTTGTCCGCCATGTCTAATCCAAGTACGTTCTAGGCAAACTCAGCATACTAAATGAGGATAGATAATGCATTTGCATATACTATGTTCATTATTCTGTGGGAGCTAGAGCCCTGGCTTTAGTGGCACTCACTTGGGCAATAGGGAGTTCCTGTTTCTAGACAGTGCGGTGAGGTCATAGAGAGGTTGACACATGTATCTACATGGTGTCATGTTGTAGCTTATTTCCACCATGATGGCAAAATGTCCCAGCTTTGCTCAGAAGGAAAATACCCTAGCTAAGACCAGAAAGTGTATGGTCTCTGGCATTGAGATGACACTGCACTGTAGTCTGGGTGGCAAAAAAAGAGAAAGGGAGGAGAGAGAATGGAAAAGAAACAAACACAAGGGAGGGAGGGAGCGAGAGAGAGATGGAGAGAAAGAGAACCAGGAAAAAGAGAGAATAATAGAGGTATTAGTGACATGTGAGAGATAGGACAGATGGAGAACAGAGGGAGACAGAGAGAGAGAGAAAGTGAAAGAAAGGGCAAGGAGAAAGGGAGAGAAGAGGGAGGGAGACAGAGAGAGAGAGAAATTGTGAGAAAGAACCAGAATAGAGAGAGAAATAGTGACATAAATGACAAGCGAGAGACAGAACAGAGAGAAGAAAGGATGAACAAGAATAAATGATACTGACAGAGAGAGGGAGAGAGACAGATAGAGAGAGAGAGAGAGAGAGAGAGAGAGAGAGAGAGAGAGAGAGAGAGAAATAAGAGAAAGTGAAAGATAGGACAAGGAGAAAAGAAGAGAAGGGGGAGAGAGAGGAGCAGAAGGCTCGTGCTCAGTAAATAAGACTGAGTGAGTTTCTCCGGGCGGCTGATTGATGCTGAGTGTGTCTGAGAGCGTGCACGCGCCAGCACTGCTGCGCTTGCCTCTGCTACTGTGCTACTGTGCGCGGGAGCGCGCCTCTCGTGTGCGCTACCGGCGCTGCGTTTATTACCTTGTTGACTCCAGCTGCTGCTCTTTAAGCGCTTTTAAACGCGCGCCTGAGTGCTGGCGCTAATCAGCGCATTAATGCTGCTATTCGTGCGCTTTTCTCTTTGGCAGTAACTTAAGCCTGAGACTTAACAACAATCCTGTTTTTATGCATTCCGACAGCTGGTGGGAATAAGACTGTTGCCAGTGGAATATAAAGGCTCTCTCTCTCGCACACACACACACGCACACAAGCACGCACACACACACACACACATATAGTCATGTGATAAAATAAGTACATCACATGGAAAGTGTTGGCTTTTTCAGCGAATTTGAACAAGCAAATGTCTCACGCTCTTTGATACCTTACCTACAGATAAATGTGATTATGATGACAAATGACACATAAAACTGAAAACTGTGGTCATTTACAATTTAAATAAACATAATATAGACCAGTCACACTGAAAAGTAAATACACTTTTATATTTACCCCACGTTCAGGTCCATAAAATTAGAATCAGGTGTCTCAGATTGCGTCACTGATTAGAACCCCCTGCGTGTGGAACCTGACATCTGGGGTCTGGTGGGCTCTTTGCTATTGTGCGTGGGGCATCATTATACCAAGATCACGTAATGGTATAAGCTGTAGGAAGAAACCTTGAGATGAACCAAGACTCAGAAGGGGACCCCATCCTCCTCTGGTTGACACCAGATAACAATAACCGACAAAATAAATCAATATCTGTCTATAGATGTGGCATCAGATGAAATCCTGTGGCTTGGAGCAACATATCTGGCATATGCTTTGCTCTCATTGTGGGGTCCAAATTTCTCCAAAGTAATAGAGGAGCATTTTCCCAATGAGACGCAGCTTAACATTTATACACATTTAGCAGTAAAATATGTTTTCTGTTAAGGCTAGAGATTAACTTTAGTCATTACAGTATCAAATTACCTATATAAGTCATTAGGGAAAAAAACGTAGGATCCTGTTTCGATGTATAGAGCTACCCCACAAAGATGAGAATACAATGTCATGCGTGTTTGAGCCTTTACACTGGCACCCTGAGGCTTTTGTTAAATGTCAACATGAACTGTGTTTAAGGAGGACAGAGGAGTATAAGCACTCTCACTGCTACACAGAATTTTACCCAATGTAATATAAGGGGGAAAGAAGCACACTCATAATCTGGCTTTCTCTACAGGGTTAAGGCTTATCAGCTCAGAGCTACACTCACCGGCCCAGATTTCTGCATTTCTCAGGCAATCTGCAAGAAATAAGCTACTTTTCAAAGTCACACGGTAAAAGAGACCCCATTTAGAGTGCAAGGAAAATGCTGTGTGGAAGCAAAGATGAGGGAATAATGAAAATGGCAGCGAAACCATGGGAGGAGGAGTAACCTTGACCGTAGAATCTTCAAGGGCTGTCGGAGCGGGTTGGCGCCACATGTGAGAGGTGCTCTGATTGCACTGACAACAACAAGCTGCTGCTGCTGAGTGTGTGTGTGTGAAACTATGTGTGCATGTGTGTGTGTGTGTGTGTATGTGTGTGATCATGCATGGCAGCTTCTTTGGTGTTTTGTTGGTAAAGAGTTAAGATCTGAGGCCTCAGGTAAGACAAATACAAATTATAATGGGTGCCAGCAGCACCTGCTCTATTTACATTTGCTAACTGCAAAGGAATCAAAAGGGAAAGGGCAAGGGAAAAATATTTTCATCAATGCCTCACATACCCTCTGCCACATACACACACAGGCAATCTAAGGAATGCATTTTAGGTGGTGGCTTGTTGACCCATATCAGCAAGTCCAAGGTTTTCTGGGATAATTATAATTTTTCAGCATACTATTACACAGACGCATATTATGAATAGTCATAAATAGTTGATAGGGGTTACACTTTAATGAAGGGCAGTGTTCAGGCAGCTACTAAATATCTACATAAGCCGTTTAATGGCATAATCCTGCAGTTCACAATGTTTATTGATAAAGTACTTGCTGAGGTGAATAAGAAAAAAACATCAATTATAATGGCTGACACTTGATGGCATAAGTTTATATAAAAGTGTTTGTGAGTTAATGTTGGTTGTGGAGGTTATGCAGGTGTCATATAGGCTTATGAATGCTCCTCTTCAGTAAATTCAAGTCAAGTCAATTTTATTTCTATATTTTTTACAATTGTGTTTACAAAGCAGCTTTACAGAATTTGGGTCTGAGCCCCTAATGAGCAAGCCAAAGGTGAAAAAGAAACCTTGGAAGAAACCAAGGCCTAGAAGGGTGACCCATCCTCCTCTGGCTAACACTGGATAGCAATAACAAACAGAAAAAAAAGAAAATTAAAGAAAATCTCAGTCTCTACATGCATCTAGATCTCTAGATTAACATATCTAGCATATGCATATGAAGCATGATATACATGAAGTTGGTCTGTGTTAGCTGAACTAGTGATAAGAAACGCAAAATGATGGTGATTTGGACAGCAGTTCCTTGTATACAGGTGGGCCACATGTGTAAAGTGTTACCCTGATCTATATCCCCAAAGTATTATAAAACGTTCAAAATTCCATTTTTTTACAGCTTTCACATATTGTCTTCAGGGCTTGCACCACCAAGTCATGCCCTGAATAAAGTACTCATTTGTTGATCTACCATGACAAACAGTTAAACATACACATGAATAAGATTAAAAATGAGGTTTTTTAACAAGTATGAACATCAATTATAAAATCAAGAAAACAATGTGTATTAGTATTATTTATTTATTATGTCACATATATATATATATGACATGTTCAAAACTAACAAAAGGTGTTAATGGTGCCTGTAATTTATAATGACACATGCTGTATTATTTACTGTACCATCATTTACATCAGTGTAAACCATATCCTTGGGATTTAGTTATTATTGTACCTTAAATTTCACTCTTTAAAAAAGTTTCTAATGGCTTGTTCTGGCTCCAGAAACTTCAGTTGGTATAGATTTTCTTCATTAGGTGAAAAAAAGTAGGTTCTTCTACTTTTGTAGGAACTGTGGTAACTAATATTGAATTTATTTTGAGAAATTTAGTATAGTGCACATATGCACTATAAGTCTCTTACAGCATATAACTGTTTGGACATGGTGCTGTAAATTATATGTGTTCTCTTGGTTTGTAAAACTTGGCCTGAGTTGCTTAGACAGGTCATATTCTGACACCTAAACCCCAGGGCCTTTGAGAGAAGTGAGCTAAAAAACAACACCTGTGCTAGGTGAAGTCACAGCTATGATGGCAGACCAGTCACCTGGGAGAAAATCTTCCCAGGCTTGGCCTATCCCACCCCCACCCCTCCAACCCGAGTGGCTGCATTCATCCTCCTACAACCCAAGTGCCCACAAAAAGTGTTTTGTTGTCCATGGCTCAGGTTGCGGGGCTCCAGGAGTGAGAAACCACTCAACAATGGTGAGAGCAAAAGAGAAAGAGTGTGAGAGCAGAGAGAAGGGGGCAAATCTGAGAAGGGGAGGGGGTCAGAAGTCTCAGGTGACAGGCATGCGCTGCCGTTTAGAGCCAGGACGGGTGCTGGAGTCAGCCAGAATGGAACAGGGTGGGGCGGGAGTCATGACGGCTGTTTGGGAAGGACAAGGAGTCAGCTTTGATTAGCAGTGATAACGCAGAATGGCAGCACAGGTAACAGCGAACATGCGGAGAACAGCTGGGAATCACAATGCTTCCAGAGCGAGGAGGAGCCAGACTGATGGGGGACGGCAAATGCGGCATCATACACATCTGCACAGCAAACATCCTTGCCTCTCACAAACACAAGGATGAAAAACTCTGTGAAGAACTGACTTGCAGTAGATTTTTAAAAACCACAGGAATACCACATACTCTAGCCATTAATCCCTTACCTCTTTCCTATGCTTACTGATCTCTTACTGAGAGAATGGATTGCTGGAGTAATACTTCAAATTTGCTTCCTTAGTTTTGAACTAGAGCTACAACTGTACTAATATGAGGAAAATTATACATGAACACTGTAGTTTGAGGGCAAAAATCTTTACAGAACTGATATATTTTGTATTTATCAGTGTCATTATTTGGGAATAATGTCCTGTCCTGGCACTACTGAGGTCCCCTTGAGCAAGGTACCAACCCAGTACACTGCTCCATGTCTTGGAAGTCCCTTTGGATAAAAACGTCAGCCAAATGAATACATATAAATGTAAATGTAAATAATGCTTCTTAAAAGTGTTATGAATTAGAAAAAATCTGTGACTTTAGTAGAAATGAGAGAGAGAGAACTATTTGTGAGTTTCATAGCTCCAATGTAAAAAAGTAAAGACAAACAATAAAAGATTACAATGACTGCATTGTATTATTTGGGAACATCTTTGAAACTAATATGAATGTACTGTACATAGAGCATGAGAGACATCTTAAATGAGTTTGCGTGTCCACGACTACTACTGTTTCAGTAGTTCTTATACAAAAGAACAAGACAGTGTCTCTCATCAATTTTAGTCACAAGCTGAATCACGAGGCTGCCAAGAGAAGCAGGGCTCAGTGTAAGAGACACCTGACAATAGGTGAGACGTGTTACCCTGTCAGATGTCTTTGCCATGGCTGCCTGTTCCCCGAGGTGACAACACCTGCGAGTTCAAATCCCTGTTGCTCCTCGCTCTCACGCTACGCCCAGCTGGAAGGGAGGCTTCTGCTCAGCTCACGTGGAAAGAGAGCCAGAGGGTGGGCTGTGGCAGAGATGTAGCCACTCCTTATTCTTGACACTTGTCACTCAGCACTTTTTCTGGGTCAAAGAAGCAACAATGTAAAGTTGCAGAAACTCAAATTGGTTGTATTACTTTCCTGTGTAGGCCTTCCACCTTCTGGCATGGCAGGAGTGTACAGACCAGTCTTGATACACCTCCACAGTTACAAGGCAATGACTGATAATTGTCAAACCACAGGCTCTGAATCAATAGGTTTTCCATAAATTTTGTTTTTTCTGTAACATTCATATTTGTAAAATAGTGGTAAAATCAATGTAAATCAGTTAATAAAATTGTGATATATCTTTGGGTCTATTTTAGCTATTTCCCTACATGCCAATGTATGTACTTTTCCACCTAGAATTTTCTTTAAAAAAATGCTTTCGGTCAAAGCCCCAACTGAAAATTAGCATAAAACAATGTGTCAGGCTTCATGCAAAATAATTATAACTATTGCATGTCCTAACTTTCTGTGATGTAGCCATTCCTTTCACCAGCATTGTATACATTTATGACTTAATAAGTTTCTCTATAATGGAACATTTCATATCACATTACTTTGATTTTTTTTGTTTACATCTTAACTGACTTATGTATTTTTAAAAAAAAAAATTCATTTTGTACTGGGTCTACGAGGCCAATGTGAAGTAGTAAAGGATGTTTATACAATTTCTGTCACTTTTATTATCTACAGTATAAAAATAGCATATCATGTAGATAAGAAAATGAGATTCTATCTCACTAATTAGCATCATTCTAAAGCAGAAAAAAAAAAAAATCCACACAGAAAGGCACCCCTGGCCGACCCAGGGATAAACCCAGGACCTTCTTACAGTGAGGTGATAGCACTAACCACTGCACCACTGTGCTAGCCGATTTATAACTTGTTAGGTACAATAACCTAGAAGCTCCTGATAAAAGATGGAACTGAAATCTGTAAACTGATTGTTTTTTTTCCAGGCTATTGCTTTGAGATACTTTCACACAAGAATCAGAGCAAAGACGATCACTGAACCTCCCCCATCCAGAAGCAGCAGTAAAAGCCTTTTTTTCTGCCAATAGCTCTGTGCATCCCCCAGCAGGTCTCATGTGCCTGTGGTGGTTGGTGGGAGAACTCCAAACAGTGAGGAACTAAATGAGGAGCACTGCCGCACCTGAGGCCCGGGGGCCAGGGGCTGGGAGTCTGCAGCCTAGAGGCGTGTTCCTCCCCACAAGCAGAACAAGCTGGAGCTCATCACCTCTCTCCCCTGCTGTTAGCATCCTTACTCAACCATTCCTCAGTACTGGGCCGCCATCTACATATAATATTTGATCGGCCACAACATTAAGATCACTGGCAGGTGACGTCAATAACACTGATTATCTCATTACAGTGGCAACTGTCAAGAGGTGGGCTATATAAGGCAGCAAGTGATCTGTTGATGTGTTAGAAGCAGGAAAGATAAGCAAGTGCAAAGATCTGAGTAATTTTAACAAGGGCCTTAATATGATCACTAGCTGATTGGGTTAGAGTATCTCCAAAACAATAGGTCTTGAGAGGTATTTCCAGTATGTAGTAGTTAGTACCTACAAAAGGTTATTTAAGGAAGGACAACTGGTGAACTGGTGAGACAGGTGCCCAGTGCTTATTGATGGCCATGGGGTGTGAAAGCTAGCCTGTCTGGTCCGATCCCATAGCTACTGTAGCATGAAAAGTGAATGCTGGCTTTAATACAAAAAGGTGTCAAAACATCCAGTGCACTACAGTCAGAACTGTTTTGGTGGCATAAGGGAAGCTACACAATATTAAGCATTCGGTTTCAATGCTATGGCTGACTGTTATACTGTACATATTCAATTCTTTAAAATAAAGGTACCAAAAAAGGAAGTTTAAAAAGATTTTAGATGGGTTACTTTAAGAGATTCTTTTGAGAGGCTTGTTGAAGACTCTATAGTATTGTTCTGAAGAGATTCATGGTCCTGGTACATAAACAGTCACGCTCAGAAAAAGAGAAAAGACAAGACATGTAAACACATACCAAAAATCAACGCAGTACAATACAAACACCCACACACATATGCACTATGCTGGTTATGAGTTTCACAATCTCTGTACAAATACAAGGAAAGAACTGCAGAAGTGCTACACTCTCTGAGACTTCTCCCATTCTCCCAGAGTGGCAGGCTGACCTTGTCTTGATGATTAACTAGACCAGTTTCCCTTAAAGAGCTAATACTTAACCAAGATCCACTAAACATTTACTTGTGGATCAGCACACAATTAATGAGTAAATTCATTGTGAAAGAGGTCCTAGTATTCAAACCATGGCTGGGTCATATCTGTACAATATCCTTTTAATGTGTGAAAACAATCTACACCATTGAGTTCAGAGCCAAAAACGAACCAAGATTAATAATTGTTTTTGGAACAAAAAAAGCTGTAATATAAAGTCTGTTAAAATGTAGTAAAAGTCATGACTGTCATGTCAATACCCTATACATGTATTTGCATGTATTTGTTTGCAATATTTAAAAATAATAGTTGTTTATAATAGTTATTATAGTGTGAGAACATTACGTGATGACCATTACAAATTGCATTTCATTATAATACAACAGCTAGATCTGGACCACAGTCTGATCACTTCTTAACCAATCAGACTATAGTTTTTTTCATAATAATTATATCAGTCTTCTGAAATCCAATTGCTAAATAACAAGTCACTTTACACTGCAAATGACTGTTACAAATTTCTTAACTCAGCAAAGACAAAAACAAAGAACTAACATTAGATTGGGTTTGGGATAGACGCTATATAACTTTGACAGTGTTGTTGCTGTTTTATTTAACTTGTCTAAGAAAATATTGCAGCTGCAGCACATTTGGTCAGTGTAACAGCAGTAATGCAAATTAATATAAAACAGTTCAGCAAATAGAATGTGCTGTAAAATGCTTGACCAACTGGCTGGAACAAGACCACATTCAGGATGACCTAGTAATTACTGGGAAAGCTTGGCTGAGCTTGATATTTCAACAGCTTCATTGTGGTACATTAACACAAAAAAAGCTACTATATGTTCAGGGCTTTTTTTATTTTGCACAGCTGTTCTATAAAAGCAATAGAAAACTCAAGGTCATGGATTATTGTAAATAGCATCAGTTTGTTGCTTTCTTAATCATGTTCTAATGTTCTACAGATTTGTTCTAATGTTTGTTCAACATTCTAGTGTCCTAATAATAATTTGAAAAGGGTGAAGCTGCACATGGCTAGCAGATTAGAATTTATACACTTGTCAGCAACTAAATTAATGATATATTACTGAAAACATTAGTAAAAAAAGTATAGAATTATTGTGCTGGGATCATTTATTAACTTTTTAATAACAGTCAAGAAAACAATATGTACAGTTTAATGGGTTTAAAGTCAGTGTCCTGCTCTTATCTAAAGAGAGTAACAGAAGTGAGTAGCCCTGTAAATGACTGTGATAGGATAAATAGAGAAAGCATTAGTTTTAATAGTAATTAATAGTAATGTTAGTTTAATGTTCATTCATTACAAGGTCTTTTAAGGCTAATTTTTACAGCTAAAATTGCAAACATGATCGCTAAGACACTAAAACTTATGATGCATTGGGAAAAATGTATTCATAAGGCAGTAACAATGACAACATTTGTAAAATTTAAAACACTGTAAAAATACAATATTGATATAAAATATGAAACTGTAGTTTAAATTAAAGAAAATATAAATATTTATGTATCATTTTATTTCGATTTATTGATTCCCAGGACTAATGTTTTTGCTAAAGAATGTGCTGACTCATATTTCTCTCTGAAAAGAGCTATTTTATCATTAGTGAACAATTTCCATTCGTAATAGCAGAACATAGTTATACTCTCATCCTGTCACCTTGAAACGAAAAACAATCTGGGAGTCCCCTCTCCCTCAACATATTTTCATTTGGTTTTCGTTCTTCTGCTGGGACCTGATGGCTATTCATTCCATTTGGACTTCATTAATCCGCATTTCTGTCGCGGGTCCCCTCTGTCTTTAATCATCACTTCGCCCCTTCGCCAGGAATAGCCTCGAGTGGCTCAGAAGAGAAGGGTCACAATGTGTTCTCCCATCGTTCCCACAAAATGGTTGACAAAAACAGGTAATTCATCTCAATCACTTGCTCTTGGATCAGTGTCACCCAAACCCCTACAGTATTTAGTTGTGCAGGCAGCTCAAAGCATATAGGTCCAAAATGGGAAAGAAAAACAAGAAGGGTAAGAAAGTTCCTCTAACAGTCCATAGTCACAAGGAACAATTTTAATAAATGAATGAGGAAATAAAGGACAATGGAGTAACCCACATGAACTGAGATTATATATATGTGACTGTTCGGGAGGAATGAAAGTTTCAAGAAGAATACAAGAACATCAAGGCCAGGTTAAGTTGAGGAATTGGAGCACATTCTTCATTATTTAAAAAACAGAATAGCATGTGGAATGTCACCACAGAAAAGAAAATAATCATTGGACATATTAATTGAAATGTCCACCAACGTGCTGTGCAAGGATCTTTCCATGTTTTCACGTTCCTTAACTCCACATTTATTTTTCTTGCCAAGCAACAGACCAGCATGACCGTGACTGTATGGCCTTAATGAATTAAAGCAAAGTTAGTTCCTTCTGTAATTGATTGACAAACAATGAAGCCTTGAAATCTTGAAAATAAGGCAGGAGGCTTTGAGTCTGTCTCAGTCTTTATACATCAAAATACATAGATAGTGGCTGGCAACGAAAATGAAACATAGAAATGAACGACTTTTGCTAGGAACAAAATTCACAACAGAAAGTGTAATCATGCTTAAATATTCCAGATAATAAACATGAATCTGAAATTTCTGTTACTGGTAAATAATGTATTTTTATTGTTATTCATGACTAGTATAATTCATTATAAAAATTGACTAATTCAATGTTACATAATTTGATAAGACTAATACTGCATGTATGTGCTATTTTGTACTCAGGCTCTAGATTCATTCAGTAATCCTGAGCTATACTGCAAGTAACGATATCCCTGAATGTCCTCAGGGCTTTTCCACACACTTTCACATGATTTTGTTTGCATCAGATGTCATCATGTGAGAAACCACTTAGTGAGATAGCATCTATATATAAACATTTCATAGCTATATGTTGGAGCAGGTTTCGATTCACAAGCAGGGAAATAGGACAGCCTCACTATTAGAAAAAAATGTACTAAACTCAACTTTGGGGGACACAAACGCTGTCACTGTGATGTTGCCCTTAAGGGTGTATTTGCAGTTTCAGAAACGTAATTTGAATTTTGTAATGTTTCTTAATGTTTTTAAGCCTGCAAGGCGTTTTATTTTATTTTGAATGCCCCTTTACCCTGGCAAAGTAAATTTAATGAAGCTTTAAAACTAATTTAAGGTACACAACTGAGCTTGTTTGACATTGTTTCTGATAGTAATCTCTATGTTTTGTTATAGCTTTTTAAGCCCATAGTTAAACAAATTAGGCCAACACCCAGTCTATGTAAAAAGTTAAAAGGTTCACAATTGTTCTTGCTCTGTTGTAATACTGGTTTAAGAATGTTATGTGGGGCTTGGAATGCAAAAGTGGGAATGTTAAACTGATTTTTATTTCATTTTTGAGCCTTCACACAAACCTAACAGTGAATAAAAATTGATCACCATCAAAAAAACCTAGAAAAACTTGCTAGGCTTACCAGGTCTCCACCCCACTCTCCTCTGGAGGCCACTGTTCACATGTTAGCTTAAAGATACGTTACCCCAGCAGAATATTAAACCCCACAAACCACCACTGCAATACTCCAGTATAATCCTCAGATTTAAAAGGCAAGCGTGTCCATATAGTGCAGCTTTATGCGTGCTGCAACTGAACGAGGCCACAGCCAAAAGCCCTTAGCACTGTGACAGAGCAGATGCTAACAGTAATGACAGTGGGGATTATCCAATAATTGTGGAAGCGTAAATCATTCTGGTCGGGCACAGACAGAGGTGATTAGAGAGAGAGGGGTGGGGGAGTAAGAGCAAAGGAGCATCTGTGGTGTTTACAATAGCTGAATTCTTAAAAATAATGGTGCCAGAAAAGGTTCTTTCAAGATGAAATAGAAAAAAAGGCTTTAGGTTTTCCTTATAGAATCATTTTTGTAAATGTGTGAAAATTCATTTTGTTTAAGATTAAAGAACTTAGAGTAAATATCCCAGGAAGAATGAACCCTTAGGCTGGTAGGCAACCTTTACATTAGCTGAACTTTGGCTTTTAAAAATTTTTAAAGGTTTTTTCAAATGTTTCTTAGTGAACCAAAATTTGTTATTCTAGAGCATCTCTCAAATAACTAATTGTAAAATATCTCCATCATCAATGTGATTCAAGCCCTCCTCATATCTGCAGACAGGAAAAATCTATTATCTGCTGGTCAGCTGATGCAACTCTATTTATCTTCTCTTCCTAGACCAGAGCCTAACAAGACCCCAAAAGCCACACTCTCTTAGTCATTCTGAGCCCATCACTGCAAGCCAGGCCTCCCTGGCTGCCTGCTTTAATTGTTTAATACATTTTACTCAGTTAAGCGTGAATTAATTTTAATTGAACTAAAAAGCAATTTTCTTAATTGAAATGAAGTGGGGCAGGGGTTGCAAGATTAACAAGGTTAAAGAAGAAGGCCAATCCTGCTTCTGTATTGAAAGTTCTTTGCTTTTTAATTTTGTTTATTTTTATGTTGTTTTGAGTTCTAACAGCCTGGGAAGTTTCCAAAGGCCTATACTTTCTGTAAGAGGCAAGAGGCCCATTTCAAGCTACAAGCTACATTTTCCAGCATTTTTAGAAAATTAATAACATTGTGAACTCTTTATTTATATACTTAAACAAAACCATAGGTAAAAGGAGCGTGTTCAATGAGTTATTATTCAAAAATATATCAACAAATGTAATATTCTTCTGTGGAGAATGTAAATACTTTCTCAGAAGCTAGTATTGCCCTTTAGCATAAATAATATCTTGTAGGCATTTTGGATAATTGTCCACCAGTCACTGACATCAGATATACTTTCTGAAGGCTTTAGAGTTCTATAGATTTTGGTATGACGATGCCACAAACTTCAATAGCAAGAGAAGGTGTCAGGTGTGTGATAAGGTGTTTGTTATTGTTAAAATGACTACAAATGTGTAATGTTTTATTTTTGTAGTATAATTACTTTTATCTTTTTCAAATAGAGATAAATGTATGCTATTCACATGTCATATATATGCCAAATATGATGCATGTCAGGAGGGTGCCCTAGCCCCGCCCCAATTATTATCAAAGGGCTTAAAGGGCATCCCTCCTTGTCGGTCTTTGTCTGCACCTTGGTTCACTGTGGTGGTCTTTGCGTTATGTCTATCTTTTGAGTTAGGTTTAGTCCGATAAACCCCCTTTACCTTCCACAATTGTCCTGCCTGCGTTTGCTGCCAAATTAAGGGGCTAAGGGGAGCTTCGCCAGCGTAAGGGGGCGGGTCGTTACGGGGAGCATGCCCACCCCAGTGCATCAGGAAGCGCCAGAGGGCCCCTGTCTCAAGGAGGATCGCGGCGATGTCGTGAGCCGTGGACCTGCAGGCGACACCCAAAGCCACTCCCGTCAACCCCACAGAGCCAACAAGTTGGACCGGCTCCGTCTCTGCCTCGCCGGAATTCCGGGGGGTAAGGCGGGGGAAGGGAAACGCCAGGGGGTGTCGCATCAAGAGGGGGTTGGCAGCGAGCAACCCCGCGTCACAGCTGTCGACCCCGGAAACTCCTGCTCCTTTTGGGTCGCAGTTGACGACGCCGAAGCTATGCTCTCCAGGGCCAGCAAGGAGCTAGCAGGAAAGGCTAGCTCCAGGGCCAGTGCAGCGAAGCCCAGATTGCGAGCCGCAAGGAGAGGTGAGTGGCGCCGTGCCGTGGTATCTGGAGGGGCGAGCTCCAGCGCGGGGGAAGTTGCTGGGGCTACCGTGCACCACTCCCGCAGCTCAAGTGGAGCTGCTATAAGCTGCTGTCTGCGCAGGGCCGAGAGAGCCGCCGCGCACCGCTAAAGTAGCGCGGCAGCTAAGGGCAGTTGGCACGGAGCAGCTGCAGCCGAGTGGGGTTGTCGAGAGGCAAGTAGAGCTGCTACAAGCTGCTGTCTGTCCGGGGCCGAGAGAGCCACCGCACCCCGCTGTCTGCGCGGGTCAAGTAGAGCTGCAGCCGAGGGTAGTTGGCGCGGAGCAGCTGCAGCTGAGTGCGGTTGTCGAGGGGCAAGTGCAGCCACTGGGACAGCCTGAGCCAGCCTGCACACCGCTGGCAGAGCCAGGTCCAGCATGCACGCCGCTGAAACAGCTAGAGCCAGCCTGCACACCGCTGGGTCAGTTGGGTCCAGCCTGCATTCCGCTGGCAGAGCCAGGTCCCGCCTGCACGCCGCTGGCAGAGCCAGGTCCAGTCTGCACACCGCTGGGTCAGCCGGGTCCAGCCTGCATGCTGCTGGTAGAGCCAGGTCCAGCCTGCACGTTGCGGGGGCAGCAGTGCCCCGCGTGCACACTGCAGGAGTGGCCGCGCCGAGCCTGCATACAGACACCTCGGCGACCCGGAGGCCCCACTCCCCAAGACTTCAGGGGTGAAGCAAGGGAGAAGAGCAGGCCCGGCACGAGTAAAATCGCGGAAGCAGAACAGCTTCCACGGGACGTTGGTTGCGCAGCCCGGGCCATTACCATTTATGTGCACAGTGACTTTACAGACACTGATATGGACTTTGTGTTTACCCCCAGCACTGTTTCACCGGGTGTTGTGTGGTGTGTTGGGTGGGGTGTGTGTTTAAGTTCACTGTCAGTTGTCCCTGTAGGTCTATATATATAATAAAAGAAAAAAAGAAGAAAAAAATGTCTGTAGGTACACTCAAAATAACGCACTTCCTGGATCATTTTTTGCTGTTTTCTGATCATCATCACTGATGAGTCCAGACACCAAGCACATTCTCAGCCCCAGTGAAAGTAGTATAATTTGATGAGATGTCTAAATGTTTCTTTCGCTTAGCACTGCTATCAAACATGTCACTGTAAACTATGGCTATGAATAGATTAAACTGTATGCTTCATGGCGATGTTCCACTGAAATGAACTCTAGAGAAATGCCAGAGAGACCCAAGTTCTGAGTAGAAAGTGTCCGCAAATATTAGTCCAAGTGGTTATATAAAACCAACATTTGTTTTTCTTTCCAACTCTAGTATCAACAGTTGCCAAAGGAGGTCACTAGGAGGAACCTCCGACCCACTGAGGCGCTACTTAGAACTTGAAGAAACAGTGCTGTAAAGCAGAGAAATTGCTACCATTTAAGACAGCAGACCAACATAATGTTAATAATGAGTTTAAACAATTATCTTGTTGATTATGTAAACGTTCATAGCTGAGGGAATGTGATGTGTGTCCTCCTAATTTAATTAGTCCTGTTTTAAATGATGCACAAATAAACACAAAACCATTTCCAGCTGTTTGGAAAGAGAACAAAAATGACAATCATTCCCACAGTCACAACAACTCATCACTAAAAGAGCTCAATATTACTGATGTCTAATAAACAGCTTATCCAGAGGAATGCATTGTAGGAGCCATGGGTGTATCTCAAGAGCAGAATGTAACCGATGCTTCAGACAAACCTCTTTCAAAGAACAAAAGTCTATGAAAGCAGGAACAATACATGAGGATATTACAGGCCTACTCCCCCTGCCTTCTTGTGTTTAGGAACGTGACACACGTTGGCCTGGCACACTGAATGATTTAGGCAACATTAAAAATTTAGCATTTCCCTGGGATAATTAGATAAGTGCAAGAGGTTGAGGGGGAGGTGTGTGTATATGTTCAGGCATGAGGCTTTTGTTGTAGTCACAGGAATACTGTATAGAGTTTTTACTGTTCATGTTCACATTCTCAGTCAAATTTGAACCAGTGGATCGGAGCTTTCTACAAACCCCATTTCCAGAAAAGTTATATTTTTCAAAATGCAATAAAAACAAAGATATTTGTATATTAATTAATGTTAACCCTGATTTAATTAACAGAAGTACAAATAAAATATTTTCGATAGTTTTACTGACCAATCATATTTTGTAAATGTATACAAACATTATTTAAATTATATTTAGTTCGAATTTCAATGAGCAAAAGTTGAGACAGAGTTATGTTTACCATTGTGTAATTCAATATCAGATTTAATGTTGTGATCACCATGCACTTTTTGATTGTTTTGAAGGTGAAGAGACTTAGAGGATTAGTTAGTAGATAATTAATAGTCATGCTATTGGAAATTAGAAAGACTTCAGCTGGTCAACAGTCTGAATCTTCTCTTCATGATGTACCATACATTTTCAGCATTAACAATCTGGATTGTCGTTTTCATCTTTGGCACAGAGAAATTCATGTCTGTTTTTTTTTTTTTTTAAACAAGCATAAATGTGACACATTGTTCTTTAGGTCCATCTGAGATAAACTCAGGCCCAGAGAACTTGCCATCGTTTCTGCATAGAGTTGATGTTTGGCTTCCTCCTTGTGTATTAACATTTTAAGTTCAAGTCTTAATGCAGTGACAGTGATGGTGGCTGTGTTAAGTGACAATGGTTTTCCAAAGTTCTCCCAAGCCCAGGTGGCTAAATTTGTCACAGTAGCATGACTGTTTCTTAGGCAGTATTGCATCAGGGCTCAAAGATCACATGCATTCACCAGTGTTTCCCAATCATGCCCTTTACGCACAAGATGTCTCTGAATTTTTTAAAACTTTTTACAATATTATGTACTGTAGAAGTTGAAAGACCACAATCCTCTGCAATCATGTGTTGAGAAATGGTCCTTTTGAACTGACAAAGTTCAAATAAGTATAAAAAACAATGTAAGTTAAATAAAGATTAACAAGATTTAACATATCACAGATTTTTTATTGTTTGTTTTATTGCGCTTTGGAAAATATCCCATGTTTTTTAAAACTGATGTGTACATGCTTGTGACAGCAGGGACTGTCAAAATAACTAGTCACATTTGTCACTAAAAAGTATCTAATATGGCTAATGTACTGTAACGTTCGGGGGTTGTTGGCAGCAAACGCAGGCAGGACGTGGTGCAAAACGGGGTTTATTGAAACAAACATAAACACAGCTAAGACTAGGAGTGGGATAAACACGATAAGTGCAACAGATACATACAACGGGTACATGCAACAGATATTAACAGCTAACAACAGTTACGTATAACAGCTAACAAAGGATACGTATGACCATAGACTGATGAGGACCAAAGGAAACACACAAGGCTTTAAAGGGCACACAAATGAGGCACAGCTGATAGGGGACGTGAAGACACACAAAACACAGCTGTGAGGCAGGGCTAGGGCGTGGTCACACAACACGAGGACGCGAGCACATGGCATAACAAAAACACACAGACAGGGGACGTGGGACGTGGGACACACATTTCACATGTATCCTTTTGCTAGTTACCTTATCTTGTTGGATAAAATGAAATGTGTTATAGTGCTTGGTGACCTTATCTTTGAAGAGTTAAAAAAAATTAATCTAAATTGTCATTGACTTTGAGGTGTTGCTACCAAGCTGGTCCTTTCAGTACCAATTACTGAGAAGGCTAAAAACCTTAGTACTGGAGCCTTCACTGACTGACTGGACTGATGGTCAATGGAAAAATCACAATTCTAGTAGTACATTTTATCAATTTTTACAGATTATGGGATTTTATACACCACACAAGGCACAGTGGTATGGGAGAAACCACTTAAATGTCTAACAGACATTATTGGGCAACTTAACACCAACTACTTTACTACATTTAGGACAAGGGGGAAATTTTTACATTTCAAAGTTAGATTTATTTCTCCCAACTATCAAATTAATCTTTCAGAAAAGCAGTGCTATTAAAAGTGTTTGCCATTAATGTTCTGGAAAAGAGGACATGAGGTATCATAAGATATAGAAACAACAAGACTGCATGCTTCCTCATCCTTCTTTTTCTTTTATCACATGCACATACACAAAAAGAGCTTGCATTTGGGCTGTCAGCTCAGTGTGAAGCTCTAGAGAGGGCCTTATAACTTGGCCCTTCTTCCTCACAAAACTAGACCTCCTCACCGCTCAGAGGGAGAACCGTCACCCATGGCCTTCTTCACTCCCCCTCCTCGTTGCAGAGCTGCTTCCAGGGCAGCACAGACCTCCTGAAGCAGAGGCACAGAGCCACTCTTATCTAACCCACTGGCTCCTCTCCCATAAACACTGTGCATTACTTCACAGTGGCAACAGCCAACCAAGAGACCTTCAACCCCCTAGCAAGAAACACTGCACGTTTTTTATCCTGGAAGCCAGAGACCAACTGTGTGGAAAGTGTTATGATTGCAAGGTCTGGATTGCATAAATGCATCCGTTCTCATAAAGTCGTGCTTTTGTAAATGTTTCTCTAAGCCTCGGTATGATCTTCAGAGTACCCAAAACTATTCTGTGTAAATCAATGGGATAAAATTGACTTAATCATATATCTTACTACTTTGAGGTGTACCCTTTGCTGGCACGGGTGTAATATAATGTATAATGTTTTATCATGTTGACCACATACAACATGCCAAGTATGAGCTAGAGAAGTGGTCACCAACCTGGCCTATGAGATCTCCCATCATGCAGAGTTTGGCTCCAGCCACAGTCTGCCACACCTGTGCCAGCTCAATAAACTCTTCAGAAGTCCAGTACTGGCTGGATTTATTTTATATCAGGGAGACAGCATGTTTGATGCAGATTAGAATGAAATCTTTGCAGAAAAGTTGACCTAGAAGAGGGCTTGTGAACTATAACTAGAACTAGAGGGGTGCAATTATTAGATTTGCTCAACTTTATGCAAGTAAACTGAAATGGAAGAGCAATAAACTAAATGACTGGCTCAAATGAATTCCTCTGATCAGTATGATCGATTTCTACTCCTTAAATGTATTGTTCCTACCAGCATTTTATTACCTATTTAAAACAGCAGTGCATATTTATTTACATATAGTTATTAAATGCTGGACAGCATACCCACCATCATGCAACATCAAAGCTGCTTCACACCTCCACAACTTTGAGGCAACATTAGTGATTTGTTCTCTGCCATTGTGAATGTATGACTACAGTTCTGTAATCAGCTCAGTCAGCTAAAACTTTTCAGATGTATTTCAGAGTACACTCACACTCACTCACACACACACACACACACACACACACACACACACACAGTGAACTTCGAAGTGTAGATGCTATGTTCCAGACTGTCAGGATTGCAGGAGTTTGGCAGCAAGCGCAGCCAACTACGTTTTTAAAAGAAAAACACAGATTTATTTTTAAAAAATGACAAACAAACACCGAAACTGAAAAAAAAAAAAACACGAAGCATGAAACAAGGAAGTAGACTAACACACACGAAGCATCACAGGAACAACAGACAAACCACGACACTAAACCAAACCAAGGAGACTAAATAGACACAGGATATGGGAGACGATTGATTACACATGGGACACAGGTGGGGGACATGGCTACAACTAAACACGACGACAAGACACGTGGCAGAACCAAAACAACATAAACACGTGGAGACACAAGGGCATGATCGTTACACAGACAATATTTTGAATACTTGGATATGTTAAGAACTGATATGGCTATGCTATTCTTTAGTTTAGTTTGTCTTGATATCTGGCCTGACTGACCAGGCCAACTGACATGCCAGTTTAATTTCCAGTGATATAGTTTCTGAATTATATATTTAGACTTATGACTGTCAATCTGCCAAAAATGAAAACATTCCCTCTCTGCACTCTCTGTTAAAAACAAAATTAGTTTTGTTTAACCAAGCCACATATAAGGAATTTGTCTTGAATTTGTAAAATGTTTTCATTTTTGGCAGATTTCTACAAACTGTCATAAGTCTAAATATATAATTCAGAAACTTCTATGAAACAAATATGGTATGTAAGTTATGGCTATTATGTGGTTATACAAGTGCTGAGATCCAGAATGAATGCATTTTATTACTGCTACTTTACAGTCTCAGAGATGGACAGATCAAGGCCATTTCATATACTGTATATGAGAAACACATAAAAGAGATTTAAAGGCAAATAGTAAAGGATTTATTTAAATCCTATTTTAACATTATTTCATTCTATCAGTTTTTTGCCTTTCTAAACTGCTGCTGTCTGCTTTTGTTACTGGATACAAGTGTTCACTAGACTGACTGTAATTTATGAATCTAAACAAAGCTAATGTAAAAAATGACCATGAAGGTGTAGATAACAGCGAAAGAAATTATGTCTCAGGTCAGACGGCGTCTCTTACTTAAACAAAGATAGACTATCAAACATTCCAACAGAAACTGCAAGTTCTTGTCACTCTCGGACAGAAGTTGTTTTTTTTTCTCATAGTACAAATCCCTTCAGACTAGTGTGCCTACTTTAAAACAGCATGTAGAAATGAAGTGAAAAGCTAAGTAATGGAAGTTAGGCCCCCCATTTCTGAAGAGATAACTATGACCATATCATCTTGCAGGGATGGAATGTTATTTACATTCTCTGGAGAATAGGTCATATATAGCTGTGTATATATTAGGCCTATCATACGTCTGAACCAGATAAAGCATTAAGGCCCAACTCCCTTGGAGCCAGGAGTTCAAGCTGAGAAGCAGACAGAATTATAATTCCACAAGAACCCTTTAACATTGCTTGTGGCTCCAGAAGAACAGACATTGACAAGTTCAGTGAGGACAATGAGACAGATATTTTTCATGTAACATGGTTCTGAAAGCTCACCTCAGTGTTCTCACAGCCTTTCAATTCCGAAGGTAGCATTACGCAGAAGCTTCCTGCTGACAGCAACCATGCACAACATGAAGATACAACCACTACCTCCCACATATTCCGGCACTGCTACACAACCGCAGCAACCAGGCAAGCCTTGAGAGCAACATGAAGTTAGCATCCACCTTCTCACAAACTATAAAAGCTATACAAGTAGTGACAACCTACTGCAATGAGGGCAGATTAAAGGGGAATTCCACATTTTTTTTAATTGTTTTTTGTTTCGCAAAAATTCTTCATAATTCTGTCCTTGAAATGTAAACAAGGTTACCTAGAGTACTCAGAATACTCAAAGACTCTTTACAATGGTTATGACAGGAACCAGGAGTTGTGATATCTACAGTACAAAGATTAAGATTAAGGTTTGGGGGGAGGGGGATTTTCCTTATACATCCTGAATGTACCACTGTACCATGAAAGAAATGAGGAAATGTGTGTTTTAGACCCAAACCATTTAACAAAAGAATTTTGTCTCAGACAGGTTCAAAATTAACACCCGCCAAGTGTGGATAAATTTTCCATTTGGCAAGCAAATCACAGAATACTATCCACCACACTAGTGATTAAATGTTTGTACCAAAATACTCATGTAAATAAACACAATGCTTAGACTCTCTCCTACATTTTGATTTGAATGTGCTCTAGTTCTGTCCTGTGTCAGAATTTTGCACAAATGTTCCATAAAGACCTGTATCTAATCTGTCGGGAGTTTTTTGGGTGAGATTTCCAACCATTTCTGACCATAAATGTAAACAAACAACAAGCAATAGCCAATCAGAAGCAGAGAAGGAACAGGTCTTTACTGAATGCATGTCTGTCTGTCACTTGCTGCCAGGCTGTTACTATGTAAAGTCAAGCCTAATATATGCAAAGGGCAAACAGTGAATCAACCTTTACAATGAAACCTAACCAAGAAAAATACAAAACATTTGCAAAAGAATGTTCTTTGAAAGAAAAAAGATTTGAAGAAATTGTAATTGAACGAGGCTGGCTACAGTATGATGCAGATACAAAGGTGATTAGACAAAAACAGAAATAACTATAACACTGGAAATTAAACTATGGAATTTGATATAATTTAACATATTTTATTACCTCTATAAGTTCTGAAACCAATGTACATGTGACAAAAAAAAGTAATTTAGCATTTTGGCCAGTAAAAATATGCTTGATCAGTGCATTTTTTTACCTACAAGTAACTGTTCCCGATGAGTCAAAAAGCTAATGAGGCAAGTCAAGTCAAGTCAAGTAGGCTTTTATTGTCATTTCAACCATATACAGTTCACACAGTACAAGATGAAACAAAACAACGTTCCTTAAGGACCATGGTGCTACATGAAACACAGGACCACAAACACAACTAACAACATAAAGGGCATTGTGTGCAAATATGTGCAAACATTGCAGGACAGTGCAAAGACAGAGAGGTACAAACAAAGACAGTGCAACAGTGACCAGTGCAGTTATGGGACCACCAGGTGCGAGATATACAATATTGTGAACAATGACACAGGGGGCAGGAAGAATGTAGCAGCATAAGTTCAATTCAGTGTTTTAAATCAAACTCTTTTGAGTGAATTTATTTACATCTTAACCATTGCGATATGCAAATGGTTTGAAAGCATTGGCTACCGAGCTAGTGCTAGTAAATGAAATGGAACCAAATTTGTTTGGTGGTGGTTGGCGTTCTCTGGTAGTTTATGGGTGTGTAAAATATAATATTCCACAACCTATGCCTTGACTCACATCAGCTGATTAAAAAGCCTATTGCTGCAATGTGCAGGACAGGAGTAGTCCACAGCCAGGACTGGCTTAGAGGAACTGGCAAGCATTCAGTGTCACTAAATGTCAGATTATAATGCAGTGATTCCCACATGAGGGTAAGGTTTCTTTGCTGAAGCAAAAGAGGTAAATAGGCAACATGGAAACTGTTCTTTTCTCATCCAGCTCATTTTGACTTTTCCTCAGACAAAACTGACACTAGCCAAGAGGCCACTTAAGTCAAGCCCTACAAATTAGCTTGTGACACATGCTGTTCCAGAGGATTTTACATTTCACTTAATTTCAAGAGACTTTAAGAACATAACATGGGGGAAAGAGGTAAAAAGAAAATATCCTCAAGAAAGCGACCCCCAACCAACCCCGCTAAAGACCTCACCCCCTAACTCTTCTGTTCGTCTTCCCCCAGATGCTTTTCTACGAGGGCGGAAAAAAAACCTGAAGTGTGCCATCTGTTTTACCCCTATTCAAATGCAGTAGCTGGAGCAGCAGAGTGATCAGTGTTATGTTAGAGCAAACATAGCAATTAAGCTAATTAAGTTCCCGCAGATTCCCTTTGATTTATGGCAGTCGGAGGAAGATGGTTGCAGGAAACATGGATTCTCTCCCTCTGCTGTGCCGTGATGATGATGATGGTGATGATGATGATAGGAATTTAACAGCGGCGGGAGTAAATAGCTCCTGGGGGCAGCTGTCACCAGCCGAAGGCCTGCGCTGGACGAGCAGCCATGATGACAGGGCCACGGTCCTGTGTCAACTCGGTGACCTCAACTGTCAATCATACATTGAGGCCTCTAGAGTGAGCATGCCGTTAGACAGGAGGAACAAAAAAAAAAAAACAAAGCAGAATGAGAAAGAGAGGTGAAAAAGAGATGGGAAATAAGGAAGGAATAAAAAGAGGTTGGCCAAGATGGCATTGTCAACGCTAATGGATGTCCCCGAACACCCTCTTTAATCAAAACACTTGACGAAAATGTCACAACTCATTTGTTGCCTTGAGGGAGCTCAGATGACCTCAAGTCTGGAGGTCAAAACAAACGACTAAGGGGCTAAATTGCTTTTCCGCCACGCACGTTGTAGACTACAGCACATCGGTAGCCAGGACCGCTTTGAGCTAGTTTTTTCTCAAGTCTGTCTCTCCCCTGTACTCTTAATCAAGTTTGCTAAATTGAAAAACCCATCTTCGCCTTCTGTTAGCCGCGTCCGGCTTGGTGGTCTCCAGCTGATAATGGTTCTCCGGGGCAGCAGACGCTGCAAACAGGCCAGCTTCAGCATACGCAGGGCCATGCTGGAGAGCCGTCCCACAGGCAGGAGTCCTGTGAAGGGCACAGCAGCAGGGATGCACAAGGCAACACTCTGACTGGGTCATTCCCATAGAGCTGAGAGGAGAAATCTACACTATAAAGTACATACAGCTGTGTTACTCAACTTGCAATTTCATGAACATGAACTGGTGGTGTAATGTATGGATAAAAGAGGCAACATTAATTCTTTACATCTTTGCTTAAACATTATGGACACTATATAATACAAAATGTGCAAAAGCAGGTTACTGTACTTAATTATAATGCATATTAGTGTGTTATAGTCAGTACATAAACTGAATTCACATAATAAACTGATTTGCACTATAATCCCTCTGTTTTTACACCCTCAGTATTAGGTGGAGTTCAGTTTTTAGGTCACACCTATCATTGGCAATAACCATGCTGTAATATATATTATTTCTCACACCTAACAGCTTGAAAAACATATGGAGAAATTATTTAAAAACTACAGAATTATTGAAAGCACATACTCAGATGTTACACTAGTATTTGCAAGTAGGATTAACTTTGATGTGTTTAGAATTTTCTAAATGTCTGTTAGGTGTTAAACAGAATTGGCAGTTAGTGGTCTCCTCCAAGCATGTTGAGCATTCTAGTGATTTTGTTTAAAAAGATGTGTTGGCACTTCATGTCCTAGGGACAACAAATGCTAACCTCCACCCTCCCAGCTTGGTGGCATAGTGTGATAGGGGTAAAGTCTAGAGAGTGGTTGAAATTTGCCACCACAAAGTGCAAATTCGAACCTAAAATCAAATGAATTCTTGATGTTTAGATAGCACAGCATGTTTAGACATCTGTGTGCTAGCTTGTTTTGGGTGATAAAGATTAAGTATAAAGAGTTTTGCTGTGCTGTGAGGTCAAGTACCTCTGTCCTGAGTAAAGGTGCAGCAGAGAGCTCTTTGAAGGGTAGTGGTGTGCAGACAGAGCCCGTGCCAGCGGTAAGTGGACAGCGAGCAGCCTGCCCATAGCTGTACCCTGTGAGATGCCTTGCCACAAACACACATACACACATCTACACATGCTCATCCCGCTCAGCGTGAACACACAGATGTGGGTCATCAGACATCTGCTTTCCCACTGCCGCCCATATTCGTTTTAATAACCACTCCCATAATCATGCGGATTATTGGAATATTAGCGAGCAGCCTCGAAGTGGTAGGCCAGGCCCTGGCGCTGATGAAGGTATAGTGCAAGGCACCATATGGTCCAGAAGGTCAGGCTTTACTCCAGCTCCACAAAAAGATGAAACTTAAAAAAGCCATTCTTAAAGGATAAGCAGGGACCTTAAATTATAGAGAATAAGCCAAGCCATGATTAAAGCACTCACTTATAACTATTTTCTTTAATTGATTCAGTTTTTAGGGCTTTTAGTGTTTTGTTGAATCATTTGCTCACATCAGAATTTTTTTATTGCATTCTCCTACAATTACAGTGCAAAAATAACAGATTGCCAGATAATTTTCACAAGGCATGAAACAAGACAGCAAATTTGCTTATAGAGATCGTTTTCTTTTTACTTTTAGCTACTGTTCTACAACCTCACAAAGATCACATGTAATATTGTAACCAGGATGTCGGTCAGATGGTAAGTATCTATTTGTTACTGAAAAAATATAAATAAATATATTTGGTTATTTGTACAGTGTTTTGTATAGTTTGTACAAGAAAAATATTTGTACAGTTAATTGTATTTTATTTATTTTAATTGATATTTGAATTGTGGCTACTGGTACCTAAATTTCCCTTGGGATTAATAAAGTATCTATCTATCTAATAAAATATATCTATCAGAAATGTCTAATGTAAGGGATGTTTAGCTTTCATGGTAAAGAGAGCAATATTTTTAAATATAGGTGTTTAAATGCATCCAAGGGCTAGGATCAGCTAGTGATAGTAATGGCCATGTGTCATTTAATGTATGGATTTACCAGGGCTTAAGCAAAGGGCTCCCAACTAATTCAGTGCCTCTGATGGCCCACTTTTTTAATTTGTCCAGATATATTTATTTTTTATTGATTTATTTATTTTTCTATCACCTATCCACATGGACTGGACTGTGTACTCATGTGGTACATGGTTTCAAATGAGAAAAAAAAACTGAGCCATTAAGCTTGGGCCAAAAGAAAAGTTCAGTGATGAAATGATACTGGTGTTGATAAAAATGTTTTCCAACAAATTATTATATGGGGGTATAAATTTACTGCAATTCTGTAAATTAATTACATTGACTATGCATGCATATTTCAGCTGAATCGAAGCATATACTTTGCATCTCTCACTCTGTGAAAGTCTAATGCCAATCTCAAGTACAAGTAATACCTGGTGTATTGTATATAAATTGAATAGAATAATATACGCTGCTCATCCAAAATTTTACAGGGTTGCTTAGAAAACTTTCCTGAAATGTTCCAGAAGCCAATCCATTTTCATATATTAGCATTTTATTTAAGGTTTACAGTTCCTTTTTTTAAATCTAGTCTAACCATTTCTTTTCAGACAATGGGTTTAACTGGATCAGGTTGCTCTCAATGTAATGACACATTTTTTGGAAAGGTGCACTGCTAATGACATGTTCAGGCACTAGTAGATGGTGAGTGAGAAGATATCTATCAGATATCTATCTACAGTAGATTTCTGTGTGAACATAGCCACCAGTCCACTGACTTTGGCAAAAAGTCAAATCAGTTATTGAGTGCCCAGAAACGTTTTAGGGCTGAAGTGGCAAGCGTAATCTGATTTAGTGCATTATTTCATGCATTGGACTGACAGTCTTTAACTTGCCTCTAACTATTTTATCCCTACACATTTGTTTCAAGGTTTCCACTTTCTTTCCTCTCTTGTGTTTGAACAGTTAAGTTAAACAGTCACAACACTTTGTATATATATCATAAATAACTTCACAATTTAGATATTTAAAAAAACTAATGCAATCTAACCATTTGTACACTCAAAGCAGCTTAAGGCAGTTTAAAGACCCCCATCTTTCTCCCAACTCACACATAATTACTGGATTTCCGTCTTTGTTCTTGGTTTATTTTGGTTTGAAACAGTCAATTTTGTATAATCCTTAGAACATAATTATTCATAACTAGTCAAAGAGTGTAACTGGTGGTAGAATTAGTAGAAATGAATTCCCTTTACTCTGTGACTATTGGATGTATTATGTATTATCGGAAGATACCAGAGGCATTTTTAGTGATTCTGGCCACAGTAGGCAAGACCTTCAACCCCCAAAAATAATCACCATTTTTAGAAGAAATAACACATTTTTTAAATTTTGCTGTCATACATTTTAATCTTCTATTATGAACAAAAGCAGTATATTTACTTAATATGTTCACTTTTAAGATTAAATCTTCCAGTCTTCCTCATGGTTCTTTGAAAGCACTTTCCTCTGTAGATGTCATTTAACATCAAATGAGCTTACTTTCTATAAATTACTGGATGGGTGATGACCTTGTTAGCTAGTTAGCTAGCTTAGCACACCACATTTAAAGAGCTAAAACCAGATGCTTTTTAAGATGTCTGTTAAAAACATTTCTCTATACTGTTGTTTCCTGTCGTCCACATATTTCCTTTAGTTTCTAAAGTGTGCCTCCAATGGCTTTTACGTTTCCATTAGTACATCAGAAGAAAATTTAAACAGATGCAATAAACTGTTCACTGGTTCATACCCTTACCCTCCACATCTTGACCCTCCCCCCAACCATCTCTCTGGTCAACTCATTTAAAATAAATATGTCTTAATGCATCTTACTGCCTAGATTGTCTATACATAGAACCACCCCTGTTTACAGGTTTAATGCCTGTGAATGCAAAGGCTGTATAACAAAGGTTTCATGCATGGGACATAAGACCATCTAATGAGTATATGAAAGCAGCATTATGGTAGTTTTAGATACTATTTTTTTTAAGAAAAAGGCAATATGTCATTGGCTTAGCCACAATTAAAAATATATTCTGCATCATAACATTATTTCAATGTTATGATGTCAATAGTGTGTAATGTTATTTTTATAAATATTGGCAATGTACTCTCATAAAAACATTCAATTTAGCAATTATGTCTGAAAACAACTATTTCCAGAGTCCTTAGATGGACACAACTGTAGTTCAACATTAGTCGATAATTTAGTAATTAGTCATTATTAAGGTAATTCAGAAACATATTTTTGAATTTTGTAAGCTAGTCAGTGGGTATGCAGGCTGTTAAAGTATGGGATATGCTTGATGCTTATACATGTCTGTATAACTCACTTCATTGGCTCAGACTGAGAAAACTTGAGGTTATTCCCAGATATGGGCTGTACAAAATACCTGAAGTGGAAGCAAAAAAACACCTAATCATTTAGCAAATTTAATTAATGTGTCGTGTTTGCATTTCGCCAGCTCAATAAGATTCCTTCATGGCTGTACTGTGCCACCACCGCACACCTCAATTAAAGCCTCACTGATCTACAACATGACTTATTCAGCCTACTCTGATCACTCCCTGAAAAAAATAATCCTAACCTCCTACATACTATACGCTCGCCCACACACCTCCACGCCTTTTAGATCTCTCTCTCTTTCTTTCTCTCTCTCTCTTTTCCATCCTAAGAGATCTATTTGTGGAAGTCATGGCCTGCTCATGTTTATGGTCCTCAGTGGGCTTGTACTGCTGCCGTCATCACTGCTGCCGCCACAGCTGCATCTGCTGTCTCCATAGTGATGAGGTTTATTACTTAAACCCCTCCCCACTTCCCCCAGCACACTTCCAGCTCTTGCTCTAATGGAAGAAATGGAGAGAGAAAGAAAAGACAAGCGTTTTGCATTACAGCAAGTCCAGTGGTCTTCAAGTACACAGGGATTTGGATGCATGTTACATTTATTAACAATATCCATGGCATTTGGTTAAAAAAAACATATTTCTAAAAACGTTATGTTTAATATTCATATTTACTGCATTTTTATATTATTTTCTATTTAATAGTTTTTTTTTTTATTAAATCTGACATTTTTAGGCATGCATTAAAAAAAAAACTTGATTTGCCATGATAAATTAACACTGAGACTGAACCTCAAGGCTTAAGCTTGAGCAAAGGTGGAAAACTAGTTTGATAATGCTATCATGTTAGCTCTGCTTGGACAAAAACCTTTTACCTCCATTTCTGATTTTCTTTAACTTAATTTGAAAATGCCAGCTATCATTTACACTCTTTTTAAATTCCAGACCAACAGAAATGCTCCAGAATGATACAGTAAAAGATCTAATGACATTTACTTACACAGAAGGTTAAGGCAGATTTTTCATTCTCCTGTGAAGTTATTATAATGAAAATCACTCTAACATCATCAAAATGAAAAATATATATAAAAAAAAAACAAATATTGGGTTCATATTTGAGATAAAAAACATATAATATAACTGGAAACTTGATATACTACCATGACAGTTTAACACAGCCCTAAACAGCCATGTCTCTGAGAGTCTCCTTTAGCATAGCTAGACAGCTGTCATTATATAAAAGTAAGTTTTATTGCCTTCATGCACTGTCAGAACTAAATATCACTTTTAAGTATGCTATGCACAAACATCTGTTCAAGATCTAATTACATTTGAGAGCACTGGAAAAACATTTTCAGTCTTCCTGATACTTGTTGCTGACCTCTACTCTTTATCATGCCCAAGGTTTCAGTGAATAATGACAGAATTCATTGAACTTTTTCTACTTCAGGTGGTGACATTTAGACATCTGCTTATCTGTAACTGTTGGATGCATTCAGTACATTCAGTACATTTTGTCAGTTTAGTTTCCTTCTTGATATCTTTCAAATTTACAGGTTCTTCAGTTCTTACAAAGCCCATGAATGCAACAAATAACTAAATAAGCCTCACAAGTGGGAAATACACCTGTCTAATAAGCACATGATGGCAGTATTTTTCCTAATAATGTTAACAATGTCAATCTAATGTCAGTCATATAGTTGTAATAGATCATAAACTATATGTTTAAAAAAACATATACACCCTATAAAAAGAAGGGTAGAGGTAGCATAGTTTTTAGGGACTTGCCTATGTGAGGGTCGCATGTTCACGTCCCGAACATTTTTTTGAATTTTTTAAGCTAGTCAGTGGGTATGCAGGCTGTTGAAGTATGGGATATGCTTCATGCTACATGTATATATAACTCAATTTATTGGCTCAGACTGAGAAAACTTGAGGTTATTCCCAGATATGGGCTGTATTAGCATTTGGAAAACAAAATACCTGAAGTGGGAGCAAACACACCTAATCACCTAGGAAATCTAATTAATGTGTCGCTTTTGCATTTTGCCAACTTAATAAGATTCCTTCATGGCTGTACTATGCCACCACCGCACACCCCAATTAGAGCCTCACTGATCTACAACATGACTTATTAAGACTCCAGCATTCCTGAGAAAAATAACTCTAACCTACATATTATACCCTCGCCCACACATCTCCATGCCTTTAGATCTCTCTCTCTTTCTCTCTCTCTCTCTCTCTCTCTTTTCCATCCTAAGAGATCTTTTTTTGGAAGTGGCCCAGGTACTTCTGAGGTACCCTTGAGCAAAGTACCATCCTTCCACACTTCTCCCTGGGCACTGTTGAGCTGCCCACTGCTCCACATGTGCATGGGTGATGGGTTAAATGCAGAGGTTACATTTTGATGCAGTGCACTTTGTGTGATGGGGTGTTCACAATGGCAAATGGTCACTTTCACTTCACTAAAACATATAAACTATATACAATAAAGAATGTTAGATAAAACCAACTGTGATCATAATGTATAACTAGTCCATGATTTAGTTATTACAAATTATTCAAGTTATTAGTAAGGGGCAGCAAAGTGGCGCAGTGGTTAGTGCTGTCACTTCAGTACTGGGTCCTGGGTTTGTATGTTCTCCTTGTGTCCGCTGTGTCCACGGGGTGCTGTAGTTTCCTCACAAAGTCCAAAGACATGCATGTCGGGTGAATTGGAGATTCTTAAGTTCCCCTAGGTGTGACTGTGTGTGAATGTGTATGTCTGTGTCTGCTC
This sequence comes from Arnoldichthys spilopterus, assembly GCA_037974385.1. Lineage (NCBI taxonomy): Eukaryota > Metazoa > Chordata > Actinopteri > Characiformes > Lepidarchidae > Arnoldichthys > Arnoldichthys spilopterus. The sequence goes on from JBBPDA010000001.1 coordinate 46,634,044, forward strand.
TGCAAAGGATTGGTTACATTATGGGGGCCTCCTGTTCACCTGACCCAAAAAAGTTCAGCTACCATGTACCATTTCCATGTATATCATGCAGTATTGGTTCCTCCCAGGGTTTCTTCCTAAAGCTTAGGGAGTTTTTCCTTGCACCTGTCACCTTTGAGTTGCTCAGTAGGGGCTCAGACACAGATTCTGTAAAGCTGCTAAAAGGCTACAGAAATACAATTGACCTGATGTGACTGACTTGGTGCTTCCTTGCCTAGGATAATTGGTACAAAAATTGTCAACTACCAAATAAGTTCAGGTATATTAAGCAGCATAGTGGGCAGTGGTGGCCTAGTGGTTAGGACGCTGCCTTTGGGACCTGAAGGTTGCAGGTTCGAGTCCCAGCCCGGGCAGTACTGAGGTACCCTTGAGCAAGGTACCGTCCCACTACACTGCTCCCCGGGCGCTGTTGGTAGCTGCCCGCTGCGCCATGTGTGCACG
>JBBPDA010000001.1:46686218-46712470 GCA_037974385.1 Arnoldichthys spilopterus
CTTCAGGCACATTTAAGAACATTTTTACCAAATCAGTCATTCTGAAGACCTTTAATGATACTAGCATTCCATGTTTCAGAATGAATGATAAACATGTTCAAAGCTGAAACATTTTCACACTCAATGTGATGTTTACATTTAAAAATGATAACTGTGAAAAAATTATTTTTTTACCATCACGTAAAGGTTCTTCGCCAATTTAAGGGTTCTACCTATGAATTGCACTAAATCCTTACTTGCATAGCGTACAATAGAAAAACAAGTTTATTGTATGTATGTAGGGTCATTCCACATGAGCTAACTTAAGGTCTAGGGTTGCCATGTCATTAATTTTGAGAGAAATTAAAACTTTCATTTAACTCATGCAAACATGCAACATTTCCAAGCTGTGATAAAATGTATAAGTTTGCTCCAGTAGGATGTAAATTGAACCCATGATGTTACCTGCCAGGCTCTAAATGAGCTGGCATAGAATGACCCAACAGACTTCAACTGGGCTTGGAGGAATTCTGGGTAGTTGAATGGTTGGCTGATATCAAACATTCTTAAGTTTCATCCCTGAATGCATAGACATAAACACAAGCTATTCCCTCAGCTCTTTCCCAGCATCCCACCAGCAGTGCTGTAACTTCCTCACAGCAATTCAGTTAAAAATTATTGATGTCTGTAATAACAATCAAAGCCAAGAGCTCACAGTTTAAAATGGAGAAAAAAAACAGAAGATAAATAAAGCTTGAGTGAGGGGAACAGGCAGAGAGAGAGACATGCACAACATGCATGTATCTGCTTTTCCCTTGCAATGTGAAGCAGAAGTTGCACTTTAGAAGCATCCCATCGAGAGTGTGAAGGCCAGGGGAGAGTGAGGTGTTATGAGTATATTTGCAGATGGAGTTGGGGACAGAGAAGCAGAAGCATGAGTTTAGGGGGGAGGTATTCTTTCTCCTTATAAAGGGCTCTGAGTGCACACAAACCTAAGAGCTGCTAATACCAATCCCATTGATAGATCCATCTAGCCCACTCCAGTAGCAGCATTTTAAAGGGATGGTTCTGACAAACATTTCACTTACATAATATTGCCCTTATGCCAAAATCAATAAACAATGACATTTGATTCCAAAATTTGTTTCTTCAATTTGGCAGTGGAGCTATGAAGCTAATATAACCTACAAGTAAAAATGTATACCCCATCTATAAGCAAGCCTATTTGTGATAAAAAGGGACCAAACTCTACATTTTTCTTTATTTCCCCATTATTCCTTTAAAGTCACCTTCTCGTGTGTACATTCTGAATCATTTTTTACAGAGGAGTCCCAAATTTTTACCTCAGTTTAGTCATGTCCATTTCCACCCACTAGCTAGTCCCCCAGTGACACCAGCTAGTCCCTAGCACTGGGAGGCACAGGCTAGCACTTGCTACCGCAATGACATTGGAAAGCTTGACACGATTGGAGAAGAACACTAACCACCAAGTCTATCACATCAGCTAACAGACACTGCAGCAATACATGCTTTCATAGAATGGGGGAAGTAAGAGGGCCATCCTACCCACCCAGAAAGAGAAACTTTCTCAGGCTACTGGCTGCAGATAGCTGTGCCGTCATCTGGGATTTAAATTTTAAAACTGCAATCTCCTTGGACTACTCAGGAGCAATCAAGCATACAATATATGATGTTTTTGCAGCTTAGCTTAGCTAAGTAGTGACTGTGTGGACCGAGGAGTTTTATGCTTTTTGATACTTTTACTATGTTTACATACTACATCAATTAAAGACTGATTTACCCTAATACAGGCCTTTTAATAACACAGTATGGTTTGTAAGTGTATGATTTAGGTATGCAGTTTGTATGCATGCAGGGTTTTAGCTACATTAGCCTTATAGCACCAAAGGTAAATCAAAATTTCAGACACCAAACTGCTAATAAGCTGTATTTGATGTAAGAGAAAATCTGAGCAAATCTGAATTGACAGTATTTTAGTAATTGACTATTCCTTTAAAACTGAACCACCACCAGAAACTGAGAAAGACAGGGAGAAAGCAAGTAAAACCAAATGCAAACTGAAACACTGAATAGGCTTACAAAGTTAAATGACTACAACAGAGCAGAAGGGCTTGGCTGCAGAAGAACAGGGCTTGCATAAGTATGTTTTGTTCCCCATTTGATCAATTCCCTTTTCTATTCTACACTGATCATGTGACTTTGTATATTGCTTACTCAGATGTCCAGAAAGACAAAATGCAACACACCATTGATGCTACAGCCAAGCGGAAAGTTAGTACACTTTCAGTCAGAAAACTTATAGACTGTCTGAAACAGCAAACAAACTGAACAATATAGTAGGTAATGAGTAACATGAATCACAGCCATTTGAATCATCTCTTGGATTCAACGTTTCATGCTAGCAGTGCTGTTATTGTACTGGAAAGTTTGCGTCTGAGTGCGTAGCAATCATGGTGCATCAGCACCTCTAAGGATGTGTTGTCATTTTGTAGTTTGCCTCTAGAATCCAGATCCAGAGTCTTGGCATGTTGGGCTACAGGAAAAAAATGAATGGCATTTTCTACACCCCTAGCCACCATAGGTCATGGCAGCAGTCACACTGTGAGACTGACCCTGTCCGAATTTTGTCCCAGGCCGTCATTGGTTGTGAAACTGTAACATCTGCCATCTTTAAACTTTTCTCTAAGAGCAGTGTAGGACGGCCATTCTGGAGCCACAACCAAAGATATTAATACTTTTCTTCCCTGTTGGTCATCTTTCATCTGGGACAGGCTAGGATTGCTCACTGTACTGTACACCAGCCATGATATTTGGTTAATAATTGGTGGTCTAAATAGACAGGAACTCTACAAAGAGTAATTCGTACCTGGTAGAACTGAAGCTATCATTAATGCAAGGGAACACATAATCAAGCAGAAAAAGCAATTAATTTTTTGTCTAGTGAGTTTACATTCTCCTATGCACTGAACTGACATAGGACTGTAATTTAGAGGAGTCAAGACACATTAGGAGGGAAGAAATGTACATAGAACAAAACATATCAGATATGGAACATTTATGCAGTTTTTCCAAAGTGCCATTCATTTTTCCCATAAACACAACCAGCATAGAAATAAAGTTCCTTATTTGGTCATATCACAGAGTACAAAATGATGCACGGCCTCAGAGGTCCATTCTCTCTTCATCAAGAGAGACAGACACACGCAGAGTCACGCTAGGATACCACAGAGGGGGAGGGGAATCTCTCAAAGGCATCTTCTCTGATAACACCCTGATGAAGACACATGGGCACAATGTGGGTGAAATAGAACCATAGGATGAAAAAAGGAGAGAAAAGCCTAAAGGAACACAGTTAGCATGCAAGCACATGCACACGCCATAAGGGCAGAGAACACACTTGAATAACGTGGGTGTAGATGGGCTTGAAATGCACTAGCATCTCTGTTTAATGCCACCTCTCTACCTCCATAAAATCTGTCACAGAATAAGTTGCTAAACAGAAAGTTTATGCCTTTATGGTGTATGGAGGGACTGAAAGAAGGTCACAGTGTGGCAGATGTTATGCTTCTTCGCCAGACCGCAATCAACTGGCTAACCTTACACACTACATGCTATTTACTGTAAAATAAACTGTACATTAATTGCTTATATATGACAGCTGTATAAATTTCCGCTGGAGGTTTTTGCACCAGTTCAGTACAGCAAAAGTTAGCTAACTGGCTCCCATGCTGGTTAAACAGTTAACTCTCTCTAACTAAGTCCCTGTTTACACCTGGTCAATCTAAATCTGTTTTAAATTCATCTTGGGTGCAAACATGCAAAACTGATTTTACGGACTTCAAAATGTCAATAATAAATTATTTTTATTATTTTTTGTTAAAATGTAAATTCAAATTAAAAATTAAATTAAAAATTCAACCAAACATTTTATTAGCTGGACTGGTTGTAATTAGCCATATCTAATTTTTGAAAGAAAGCATCTAAAGAGTGTGTTAATCCTTGTACTTGTCTTGAGTACTACATGCATTGCACATATTTGAGATTTTCTGACCCAACATATTGGGACCTGGGCCTCACACTGACACACCTGACTCACTTCAACAAGGTCTTGGAAATTATTTGATGTACTGAGTCAGTTTTGGCAAAGACAGGAAAACACATGTGTGCAGTAAATAATGAGCCCAGGACTGAGACCGAAACTCTGATTTTCACTAAAGAACTCAAATTGCACATTGTACGAAGTGTTTTTCTCTACACATGCTAATACAGCTCTGAGGTGATCTTGGTACTTACTAGTCCAGAGCTGAAGTCCTTATGCAAGGCCAGTTTGGAAGGTGGACGGGAGGGGACATGGAGGGGATTGCCAGGGTAATGTCGTGGCACTTGATAAACGTGTTGAGGGAAATAAGGCTATGGAGGTGGAGGAAAGAGAGGGAGAATGTTCATGCCATGAATGAATGAGGGTTGGATGATGATGGCCTATACACAGGACAGCCAGTATGGCAGCTATAAACTCAAAACATAATGTGACAGTTTTCAAAAGCAAATGCCTGTCTGTGCTGTCATAAGAAAACACATCTCTGGAAGGGTGAAATAAAGAAATAATTAAAAAAAACCATCTGTTAATGCATCCTAAAAACACTTGGGAGTTTCATTATGACAGCAATGCTAGGATCTTTTTTTGCCTTAGATCACTGAGGTAGCAAACATAATTCAGTAAATCCATCAGGTTTGCCATGCCCCGGTGTATAGAAATGTGTGTGCATGTGTGTGTGGGGGTCTCACTCGATTGTAGAAAGGGTGCTGTGGGCCAGTGAGGCCGCTGAAGTAACTGCTGTGGGGCTGCGCTTGAAAGGAGGTGGGGGGGGAGCAGGATGCAGGGGCTTGACCAAACACTGACTGTGTCCGTACCGGAGCCTCCTGCAGGGGCAGCGTGGGATAGCTAACTCCTCCAACATGCATCTGCTCACGGGCATCGCGCACGTCTTAAAGAGAGAGACAGAGACAGAGAGAGAGAGATAAAGAGACAGAGAGAGAAAGAGACAGAGCGAGAGAGAGAGACAGAGAGAGCGAGAGAGAGAGAGAGAGAGAGAGAGAGACAGAGAGAGAGTGAGAGGGAGGGAGAGAGGGAGAGAGAGAAATGTAATTTCTGATATAAGATTATAATCTCAGTCTGCATTTAAAGCACATTCACATCCTCCCACTCACAGTTAACTTTGGCCAAACGAAGCACTACATTTTTAGTAAGTCTTATGTGAGAACGAAGAAAAAAAATCTCTGTGGGTTGGTTCTCAAAACAACAAACACTGATGACCAAACAAGTCTTCTCCCAAAAGATTCAGCAGATTACCAGTAAGAAAGGCCAACAAGTCCGACAACATTTATTTTCTGCACCCAGTAATCATACGTTTCTGTCCGTGGAAAGAAATAGCCAGAGTGACTCAGAAATAAGAAGGCAATTTTGAATGATGTTTCACATCCTGAGGTGAGCATAATGGACTCCTTGTTTCTCACTCAGGCCTGGATGAAGAAATTGTTTACAGTGTTGGCCTGTGCTCTTAACACACTTACGGAGACAACATGGAGGCTCATTAAAGGTTAAATTAGGCGAAGCCAGTCAGCTCCATTCCTCCCCAATCTGAGACTGAATGAGCCATAACTGAGCAGATAACCGCATGCATAATTTTTTTCTAATATTTGGTTATGCCCTCCCATGCCTTAGTAACAGCATAAATCCTGTCAGGTAGAAAGTATACCAGTCTCTTGAATGCATTGCTGTCCAATTTAGCACATTCTTCTAAAACAATGCGCTCATTTCAGCTAAAGTTCATCTGTACCTGTTTTAACATTTCACCTGCTGTTCCACATTAAGAACTGGGAGTAAGTGTAAGGTCTGGTGATTTTGCTGTGTGGTCAAAGTGTCTCTGTTTGAACCAGTGAAACACAAACAACCTGCAGTTGTCATCCTGAATGTGGGAACGACATTGTTGTGTTCTACTCCGAAAAAATCTAAAGTAAAATGCACCAAGCTTGGGGTTTTTGGGTTGATTTTAGGTTAAGAACAAGGGTGTGATCTGATTGGGAAAGAACCTTTATGGCAGAAAGATTTTGTTCCAAAAAAGCAGGAGCACACAGGAGCAACTGTTTAAAGCCTAAGACCAGTTTTAGGTTTAGCTTAGAAGAAAAGTTAAAGTGATGTTCTGAGATGTGCTTCTGAGGCATCTATGGCATTTACATCATCCAAATGAAGCGTTACCTAGCTTTTACTAAACAGTGTATCTCTTGGTGTGTGTGTGTATGTGTACCTGCAATGATCTCACGAAGTTTGGGGTCTAAGTTGACAGTGCAGGGAAGGAACATCTCTACGTCATTAGCTGTGAGCATGGGGGTTCGAGAGGACAGGAACACCTCAAAACTACGGATGTCTCCATCAATCTCCAGCAGTGGCTCCACGTCTTTGGTCGTGGGAATGTTCTTTGAAATTCTGCAACAACATATTTCAAATTTGTCATGTAGCTAAAAACAGTAACAGTAATAGAACAGTAGCTTTTTGATTCAGCCCACAAAAATATCAAAAGATCTAATATCTGTGGAGAAAGTAAGTACACCTTTGGCCTTAGAAGCCAGTATTGCCTTCTTTATCAGGCATAATTTCCTGTAGGCCTTTCCTGACACACCTCCCATGCAGGTCAAATCCGCTCAATCATTTTCTGATTGTAGATGCATGCCCTTTTACACAAACAGCTGCAATCCAGAACAAATTGGCAATCATTTCAAATCTACACCATTTGTTTATGATTTTTCTTACAGTGAAATGATTTATTATAACAAATATGTTAGGTTTTTTTTTAATTCCTCGCCAAATTTATAGGCATTTAACACTTTTTCATGAAGGCAAAAGGAAGTTCTTTTTATCATGGCATGATGGCATCACACCAGTAAATTCCAGACCCTAGATGTCACATTTAAACAAAATAGGTTCAACCACGTAGGAGGTGTTAATCAGTGGCACCTAATCTGGAACACGGGATTAAATTTTTTTGGGAATTTGGATAAATTTAAGGATGAACTTACTGACAAATCTGAAAAAAAACTGACAGTTTTTTTTGTTTATTAAAATGACCTAAATGACTACAAAATCTCAAAGAAATGTCTCATTTTTGGGGAGTTTAATCAACTTTGTAGGCATTGTATCAAAGAGGGCGAAATGTTTGTTTATTCAAATATGTTGAAAAAATGCATACATTTTCATCAATCTGGTCTTATTTTTCACATGATTCCACAGATGATGTATAGTAGTGTCATGCAAAATGATTTGCCTTTTTTGGATAATTTCGTCAAACAGAATGTGTTATAATTTGGTTGGAGCTGGCAAAATGCACAACATGCTAACATCTCAAACTGCTGGTGGTCCCCCTTCTACTTAACTTCCGGTCAAAAGTAATATAATAGAAATAAGCTGAGCAGCAACCAGTCACATATGATGCACAACCGAATGTGTCTTGCCCTCAGTTAGACATTTAGCAGTCGAAAATACATGGGTGAGAGATAAATATGGTTGATCGATTCACTTGTGTATTTAAAATGTGAGATATTTTTGCATTAAATTATGTTAGTAAGTTTAAAAAGAAATATTTAGCCACTTTGGGGCATAAAACTGATCTACAGCGATGCATAATCTTTTCCTCTGGACATCAAAAATTGTTTCTGTTTGAGTGACATACCTCCAGATTATTGTATCTGAAAATAATTTAATTATATTTTATTTATGATGTCAGTGTATAAAGCACTTGGTCCAGTTGCTTCATGTTTAAACCGTTTGATTTTGGTCAAACTCTGGGCTGATCTGTACAGCAGTAGCTTAGAGCACAACTGCCCACAGTATCAAAGACTCCAGACAGATCCATGAGAGAAACGATTAATCTTCACAGGCGCTGGCTTATCAGATAAATCTCAAGATTTGTTTCTGCTGAATGCAGACATTTAGCACACACCATATTTCTTCTGCTATCTAGCTGTGACGGCATTTCCCATCTTCTTATCAGCAAGTCAAGAGACACAGGCTGTCCTTTTTCCGCTAATGAGTGTGTATTGTACCATATACAGCATGAGCTCAATGCTTGGCATCATTTCACGGCGCTGGTTAAAGTAATCCGATTTGAAGGGGTGAAATTGGCTCCATTTGGGAAGGGGGTGGGGCAACAACACAATGAAGCTCAGTGGCCACAGCGCACAGCTGAAGTGGAGAGCTGGAGTAAACAAACAGGACATCATGAGGCCTGAAGGTGCTTTGTAAGCACCTGTGGAGAGTTTCTGGAGTAAGCATGATTCTAAGAGTTTCACACCTGCTATTAAAGTTTAGACAACAACATTCACAGGGAAATGTAACAACAAATAAATGTGTAAACAAAATAGCCCATTAAAAACTGATCATTTTAGATTACACCCATGCTACATGCTACATTTTACAAAGATGCTTCAGTGTTTTGCAATATATTCGTCCACTTTTATAGGTAATTTTGTCAAACACATAAGCAAGACTTTCTAACCAATCAATGTTGCTTAAGGCATGTTTCTAATGATTTAAGCATGGAGTTTGCTTAATATTAATTGGTGGTGCATACGCGTCTGTTATTTATTAGCTTGTCTTACAGCTCATTGGCTGGTTGCTTTACTTTATTTGGAGCAAGAAAAAATTGTGTCAATTTGATTTTGGTCAAGTCATTGCTTTAAAATGAAACCTCCCTTATCCAAGATTAGGAAAATATATGTAGGGTGTTGAAAGTAAAAACAGTGAGGAAATGATATTTACCTCTTTTGGTAAAAGATTTCCGTTTCATTCTCACTGCCCTCTTGGAAAACATGGTACCTTTCAGCACTGTTTTTCAGTGCTTTCAAGGGTACTTCACGATCTTCACCGAATATTTTAATGTTGCATTGATTCCAGGCTATGTATTTTAATCTTCTATTTTAAAAAGTCTAAAAACAATACAAACGTGCCCATTTCCCCAGGAAGGGTGAATGTATTATTCCTTAACAGCTCACTAAAAATACATAATTAGACCTTAAGGACCATAAATCTTTGAGGGGACACCGACACTGTTTGTACCCTGGGGCACTAACATGTTACTGAACAGTCCCCTTTTCTTACAAACACTAGTGGTTTGGATAACAGCTCTCTTTTCTTTGTAGATGCTGTGATGCATTTACTATAACAAAAAAATCACAACAAAATTTCTCAAGTATGACTGTTGTGAATCATCTGATAGTGGACACTAATCTGTAACGCCACTGGCCACCGCTGCAGCTCACATCATCACTGATGGCTGTGGAGTGCAGTGAACTGCCAGGCTGCGGCTGTGTGCTCCAGCAGCGCGTGTGCATGTGGGTGAGTGTGTGGTGCTGGGTGTGAGAACAGATGTTGCACACACTGGACAAAGGCCGGCACTGTGCTAGAGTAGAGCTCGGAGTCAGCGGGTCAGCAGCGGACGCTGCGTGAGCGGTCAGCTGACCTTCCGCATGACGGACATTAGGTGGAGGTGGGCTTTGACCCAGAGGAAAGGCCTGAAGGACGGAACATGAAGAACCACGGTGTGCATCACAGATGCACGCATGGGTTCTTTACAGGCAAACAAATTTGCACACAGACAGTGCAGAGGGCAGGGCTTGAGCTGAAGGGGTGCGGAGTGTGTAAGGGAATGGGACTTGGTTCATTTCCCACGCACTGGATTAGGCAGCACGGGGTGGCTTGCGCTTCTTCCGAAGCCCAGCTGGGCTTGTTTATTTGTGTGTGTCTGTGTGTGACTGTGTGTGTGTATATGTTCACTCATGGACAAACAGGAGCCAGTGACAAGAGCCTCTCATGAGACTTCCTCTGTCACAAGACCGCTCTACACATACGCACACCATTCACATTCCTCCACTCACTAGTGTGTCTCCACAGTGACCAATATGTTCTTTAAGGAAGTGATTTTTAAGAGTCGTGGTTAAATACATGCCAGATTTTCCATCATGAACCTACATGTGCATATGTTCTACATTTGGACAATGAATCACATCTTATTCATACTCTGATAGGACTCCAAAGTGGGAAAGGGACGCCAAGCGTAACACTGCCTGCAATATTAAGGACCAACATTCCTGTCCATTCCATCTATGTTCCATAGCAGAACAGTGGCTTTATGGTATAATTTGGCCAATAAAAATATATACAATTATTCTTTTACCCCAGATCTTGATCAACCAAGACATGTCTGAATGTGCTTCTAGTGGATGGAGCTAGTTACAAGTTCTAGCTACTAGAACACTACAAGTCAGTAAGTCAGCCACATCTTCATTAATGTGGAACAGGCTTGTTGATGTGTTTTAAGAACACAGTATGACTTTTTGTCAACCATAAATACTAACAAACCTACACAATGTGGCTGAATATTGCATTTAGCCATTGAAGACAACAGCTGTTACACCGAATTCTATTGTTTTTTAGACAACAATTTAATCTATCTGTATATTTGCGACGTAAGTGCACTCAAGTGGGAGTTGACTTCCAGAGGCATAACATACCTGCTGTGAAAAGTGCCTACCCCCAGCATTCTGCGACATGGGGAAGTTTTGCTGATTTTTTAGGCTCACAGTTAGTCTGACTTTCTTCTGAATCACTACCACAAGTCTTAACCACCTTAATGAAGAGCTCTATGCAGTTTGAGTGGGTAGAGAGAGGTTTCAGGGATGCATTTATAGAAAACAAATGAGTGACTACTGACTTTAGGTCTTTGTTAGCAACAATAATTCATAACTCAAGATTAAGGCTAAAGAAGTACAATATGGACATCAAACATTTCTCGCCTGGTCGACTACAAGTAAGTGAAAACTGTAAAAAAAATTTAAAACCATCTTTTAAGTCGCTATGCAACTCTATACTGCAACTGAATGAACGAATAACATGTTGTTGTGGACATTTCCATAACAGAACAACTGCTTTTTTATTAAAAAGACATTACAGTACATTACATTTGCGCCATGAGAAACCTCAACTTTATGGCTGTTTTTCTTGAGCCTACCACCTACACTAACGATGACAAGTCCGAGTTATTTCACCATTTTCGTTTACTCTTACTACGTAGCTTTAGCTATTACAAGTGTGATGGGTTTGTTATGAATACACTCTAAATGGCGATGAGTGTCAACAGTTTGTTTATGGAGTACAAATACATAAACACACATGAGACACACACACACAACGCAGACTGATGAATAGTGCTGGGCTCTGAGAAGGCCCCTCTATTTAATCTGGCATGGAGAGGAGAGCGAGCAAAACACCCCGACACAGGCTGCGTCCAAGCACAACACCCAGACCAAAATGGAGTCTGGCGTCCAGAAACACGCCATCATGACACTCTCATTCCAACGGCCTGAAATGACTGCAGACAGACCGGCGTAACAGAAAAGATGGGGAGGGGAGGAGGGGCATCTGTTGGTCAGCCACTGAGGACATATGGGCACTTACTCATACCAAGCCATCTTCCCCCTCTGCAGATACAGTATGTGTTGGTCCTTTTTTCCCTTTTCACAAGCTTGTTTTTGCAGACTGGATAAAGAAGGGTTACATATAGCAGTATTGTGCGCCACATCTTTAGTCAACGCACAAAGCTTCTGGTGTATTGTTTGAGACAAACATCTCTGCATCACCAGCAATGAAGCACATCGAGCACTATTTATATCAGCTCTCACCAATGGGACCCATCCACTTCAAAAACATAGCCTTTCTTTAGTTTATGTGGAGGAAAAGTTGGCGCAAACATAAAGCACTTTCTTTTTTTCCCCCAAAAATGACTTTCGACATCTTCGCCTCTATGCTTTGGGAGAGATATGCGAACGAACAAAGGCACTATCAGTCATCTTTCATGGGAGCACTGGGATCGAGGGAAATCGAGCTCGAGCTGAGTTTCGTCAGGGCAAAAACATTGAGAGTTGGGTTTTTTTTCTTCAAAAAAAAAGGCAAGCCAGAGATAAAAAGCACACCGGGAATCCTGCCGCCACTCCACATAATGCCACTATTGATTGAAGCCGTGTTTCGGCGCGCCTGTCTTTAAACGATGGCTGCTTATGAGGTTTCTGGCCTGTCTTTCTCCGAATGCTAATCGATCCCTGAAGCTGACTGAGACTTCTTTTCTTCCTCCTCTTCCTCTTTTCGCTCCCACACAGCAGCAGCTGACAGGAAAGAGCATAATTCTCCCACTCTTCCCCCCTCTGGCTGGACGCTTGACGCACTGCTTGACTTTGCTTCCAGGCAGTGCAAGTGTGGACAGTGGGAGGACAGTCGCAGTGAGCCTATTTCCATAGGAGGCCCAGACGTGCTGAAATGCCAACACACATTTATTTTTCTGCGCCTCATAAAGAGAATCAATGTTCCCACTATGAAAAGAGCAACAGTGTGACATGAGACGGGCAGCTGGCGGTGGTCAGTGGCGCTCTGGTAGGGGTAGGACTAGGGGCAGTGGCTGCCATGTTGAAGCTGTAGGAGTCCATCAACACTCCCCAGGGTGAAGAGCTGCCAAGCGCTCAATCAAGCAAGCAGAGCAAAGATGTTTAAGGCTGCAGCACTGACATTATGCATGAAGGAACAGTGGCACATGAAGAAGTTCTCAGTGGGTGCCACTTTAACTGAATGAAACAAATTGTCCCAAGTGTACCAGTATAAACAGGTCTGCCCTTCTTTCAGTGGTCCACTTATTAGACTGGACTAGACTGGTTAGGCTTCCTTTTAAAAGTCCATAATTGACTTTTAGTACTGCAGGAAATCAAGCTCGAGCTGTGAAGTGTTCTTTCTTCTAAAAAAGATGAAAAGCACACATTGCAGTCTAAATTAGGCTGATGGTCATGTTAACGTCAGCAATGGAAAACTTGTTTTTACAGATGCAAACTATATCAATACTGTGATAAATTACATAAAAATTGTCTGATTGTCTCAATCAGTTTTTTTCTGAGCAGATTGTAATCAGAATTTAAAGAAGGTTTCATTACAAACAGACACAATCAGGTCTGTGTCTTTGATTTGGTGTAAAATGCTAAATAAAAATTATCAGAGAAAATAAATATCACAACATATTGTGCATTTTGAAAATCAGTAAGGTGCAGTGCCCAGGCAGGCTGGTAGGGGGTGTCGGCAAAGCTTCGCTATGCTAAGGGCAATCAATGCTTATATATACCACCTGTGCCGAAGCCTTTATAAGTGTGGTTGTCCCACTGGGCCACACAGAGTTCTTGTCCCTGGTGGCTCTAGCCAGTAATGTGGTAAGTGGCTCTTGGGCTTGCCTTTGGCTCCCTTTTCCCCTTTTACCCTAACTTGAGTATGCCTGTGATCTGTGGTAGCAGCACAGGTAGGTCTTCCTCTGGTTCCTTAGCAAGTGCACCAACAGCACGAGGCTGGTAATGGCATGGATTGCCAAGGCAAGGGAGATTCACATCTCGTTTGATGCTTCTGCATGAGGCCGGGTTCTGCTTGTAAGGCCCAACGCCTGCTTCTAGAGATCCATCACCCTTAAGCCCAGGAGCCTTCCTTTTTCAGGCAGCCCCAGGGCCAGAGGCACGAACCATAGTGCATTTGCCTTACAAACATGGCTGTGCAGGTTCAAGACCCAAACAGGAAGGCAGTGTCCTATAGCTCCCCTGCATTTGAGTCCTGTTCTGAAACCCCCGCCGTGGTACATTACACTGTATTGTGATATTATATTTTGCCATATTGCCCATTTAAGAGCCATTTATTTACAGACTTTATAAACTCAGATGCACTTTAAATCAGCATATGGTTAATTGACATATTAAAGAGAATAAAAGCTGCTACGATTATTGTAGTCACAAGTGAAAAGTTAACAGAAGATAGCATGACATATTTAATATTGTTAGACAGTTGTTATTATTTATATTATTTATAATTAATAAGAACTTTTCAGTTTGATTTAGTTTATTGGGCATTGCAGCAGACATTCCTGCAGTCAGAGCAAACATTGCCTGAGCATGGATTACATTCAATGACTAGCGTAATAAACGGGTACATTATGAAACTAAATATGATGCGTTTGAAATAACTATTTTTTTCATATTTCACGTATTTTCCAATGTGCCCTTTTTTTGCAAGCTTTCTGATGATTTTTCTGCCACATTAAAGCATAATTCAGATTCATGATCTTAAGAGCAGGACAGTGTTGTGAATGCCATCCACTGATAAGTGAGCCTTTAAGATAAGAAAGCATTCTGGCTTAAAATAAGCCACAGAAAGTATTATTGGAGGAGCTACTACAAACTACAAACGACTAACGACACACTTCCATATCCTAAACTACTTGCTGGGAGAGGTTCACAAAAACAGAGATCATTCTAGGTGATTAGACCTTTACTTGCTGCTTTTTAAAAAGAAAAGCCAAGTCAAAATGTCAGGCATTCTTACTGCTGGACACACACAGCCAGATCTTCAGCATGTGCTTGTACGTTGGACTTGTAGGGTGGGCTTTCTTTGGAAGATGGAATCAATGGCATAAGACTAGGTAGGGCACAAAGCCTCTCAGGCACGTATTGTCATCCAATCACACGAACAAGGAATGACATTTTTGTCTTGCAACAAAAAATTGATGTTTTTGATCTTTCTTTGATCACAAAATCTGATCACATGATCACTAGAGATGCATTGGATATGTATGGAAATGCCATGAGTACATGACTGTTTGTCTCAGTGTCTACTTATAATCATATCTTCCAAGACACAAAGTTTGTGAACACTTTAGAACCTTCTATATTTCTGAGTAAACATGAGCTAAAACATCATTAGATTGTCAGACAAGTCCTAAAAGAAAATCAAATTAAACAAATTAGTCAAAAATGCTATTCCACCTACTTCTTGAGGAAAATGACCCAATGTTGCATATCTATTAGTGACAAAGGTATATGAACCTCTAGGCTTAGAAGCTAATCTGAAGATGAAATTAGAGCCTATCATTGATAGAGTCTATCAAAGTCTGATCTTCACAAGAGTATTATTGCACAAATGTTGGAGTTTTCTGAGGACCTTAGAAATTGATGCTCATCAGGCTGGAAAATGTTACAAGACCAACTCTAAAGAGTTCAAACTACCTTTGAGGAGTGGCTGACCAACAAAGATCACTCACAGAGCGAGGTATGGAACAGTTTATCAAGTCACAAAGAAACCAGGACAGCTTTTAAAGAACCAAAGGCCTCTTTGACATTAGTTGCTCTCAAACCAAACAGTTCTAGGGTCTTTTGAGAGGAACCTTCAGGGTCTGATTCTTTGCAATGGCAGTAGCAACACAAAGTGATGTGAGTTGGCCAGTGATATATAGATGATAGTGAGATATTGATATAGTGACTGCACATAAGAAGATGCAGGATGCAAAGTGCTTGAATGTCAAACCATGTGGTATTTCCTGTAACATATATCAATTCAATAAAGCCTCAACTTCATTGTCCATTTATTTGTTCATGTTTTTTTTTTATTTTTAAGACTAAGAGCTGTTGTTTATATGGCTAAGACTTCACACAGTTTTAAAATGGTGCCTGCAGTCTTTGTAAAAATTTTTCCCAGAAAAACAACTGTTTACTTACAGTATGTCATGGATGGTTCCTCTTGTGCAAGAAAGTAACTAGCCTAAAACTGGAGCAAAAAATTTGTTCCTCAAAGTGGCTTTCTAAGAACTATAATCGTTCTCAGTTCCTGTGGTGCAAACACAAAAAAGGGGGAACTACCTCCAGTGGGTCTAAGAACTCTGAAAAGTTCCTTTAGTTGGAAAGTGCCTATTGGCTAATTTGAATGTTCAAGACTCTACCATCAGGAGAACAAAACATGAAGAAGAAAGCTGAAAAAACTGCTCTCAAAAAGAAAAAAAAACTAAAATCTAAGTCACTCATAGGTGCGTGTGTGTGTGAATGGTTGTCTGTCTATGTGTTGCCCTGCGATGGGTTTACCTCCTGTCCTGGGTGTACCCCGAAATGGAAGAAGCGTTTAGAATATGGATGGGTGGATAGTTCAAATGCCAAGTGCAATGCACAACACTGCATTCTATCATGGGATTCTTATCACATCTGTGAAACCTGGTGGTGGTAGTACCATTCTTTTGGCCTGTTTTGCTGTATCTGGGCCAGAGCGATTTGCCAATATTGATGAATCAATGAATTCTGAATTATACCAGCAAAAACTAAAGAAAAATGTCAGTATATCTGTCAGTGAACTGAACCTCAAGAGAAAGTGGGCCATACAGCAGTACAATGACCACAAGCACACAAGTCAGTCTACCAAAAAAAGTCATAGGAGAATAAAGTTAAATCAAAATAGATAAAATCCTGACCTTAGCCCAATAAAAATGTTGTGGAAGTACCTGAAGTGAGCAGTTCAAGTGAGGAAACCACCAGCATTTCAGAGCTAAAGCTTTTGAAGATAACGGAATTCCTTTATGCTGATGTACAGGACTGATCAACAGTAACCAAAAAATCAAAAAAATCAACAAAAATCTGATAGTGTCACATTTATGAAGAAGTTCACAAACTGTAGTTACAACTACTGAAATATTTACTATTTTAGTCTTTTATTCCTTTATATTCAAAGAGCATGCCCCTAAGCTTGACCAGGGCAGGTTGTGTAATACCTTGCTGTCCCCCAGAGGTCTCCCAGTCCTGGGATGCTAGACAGGATGATGAGCCTCTGTGGCTTTTCGAAAGGTCATCACTGACCTTTCACAGTCCTGCACAGCTATTTATACTGCCACAACCTTTAACTCACTCACAATGGAGTCCAATAATGCCAAAGAGACTAGCAGCACACATACATTCCAACACATTTCTGAAGTTCATGACAGGCTGCTGAGCATAGCGAGTTTTGAACCGTAGAATCATCTCGCTAAAGTTGTCAGAAAGAAGGATGGCGAAGATGTTTAAGTCGATGCTAATGACATTGCTGCCAAGTCTCCTTTCATTTTAAACTGGAAAATGTCCCGGAACACATTTATTTTAAATTTAAGAAAACCTTTTTTCTTAAAAAAACCTTTTAGAAAGAATTAACGAGCTTTGCCTAATACAGCATTCACACATTCCCACCTCCATCCCCATGATGTGGCAAAACTCAAGAGTGCGGATGTAAGCTGTTATTTTGTATGACAATAGGAACCGCAAGGCTCAAAAAACAGTTCCTCCATCACAGCATGGCCCCAGAGCAGTGTTACATCCACTCTCTTTGTTCGCTTCTCACTTTCTTTCGCTCTCTCCCACTCTCCAGCTCATCTCATTCATCTGGAGGTCACTCCAGCAGCCCGGGACTCTGTGTGTGCCCAATAAAAGCGCTCCCTATCAGAGATAGCGCTACCCTCTATTGGGAAATAGATGGGTTTTTCAACAGCCTAATCATTTACAGGGCTTGGGGGCGCCTTGGCAAATAAAGCCAGCACTATTAAATTACAAGTTCACTCCTTCCAACGAATGGCTCCAGAAGGATTCAGGGGCCATGCAACATCCTGCATCCACAGAAGAGGCATGAGGAGAAAAACATCTCTAGCTTGTTAGGACCCAAGCAAGATGCTCGAGACAAGCCTGCTACGTGATGGAAATGCACAAACGGCACAAAGTCAGCGAGGAAGAAAGAAGCCCTCACTCAAGGGCATTAAAGTTCAAAGTGTGAAAAAAGGAAAGCATCTTTTTTTTTTTACATGTAAAGCCTTATTACTCCCAACGTACAAAGAGAATCAAACAAAATGTGCTTCAGAAAACCACTTTTATCTCTGACCGTAATTGTGACCAAAATTACAATAATTGGACCAATTAAAGTAATCCTGAACGAACAGTATGTCATCTTAATGTTTCTGTACTTGTGAGAGGAGTCCTTCTAATTAGCTCCGATTGCCTTGTACGTATTCATTTCAAGTGTCATTAGTTAAAAAGTTTCAGAGGAATCGCTTTAAAGCTGGGATTTGGGGTGCAGCACTGAGAAGCAATTGTTCGCCGAATGAATGAGCATGCCAAGAAGGGTTTCGGTGGAGAACACAAGCTTTCTGAACTAGAGATTCTGAGGGTCGGTGAGCTTCTTCTGTTCAGAGGCTCCGCAGCAGAAGGCCCAGAGAAGAACTAAAAAAACCCAGAAAGATGACTGCAGATCTGGCCACAGGATTAATTAGGCAAGGGGGCAGAAGATAGTACCTTTATACACTGACAGTATAACCTTATCTGCTTTTATGACTAATCGTTACTTGCTGTATTACTTCCGCTGCCATTACTACGGTAGGTGAGTGGGCAGTATAGGGGTGGGCAGTAGGATGATATTAGTTACTGTAGGACGGTAATAGTTACTATGTTCAATAATGTGATGTCAATATGCTTTACTGAGAATATCCTGGATTCAAAGATTCAAAGTTTTAAAGTCATATGTAAAAAGCACAGTGTACAGATTACAATGAGATTCTTGCTTGAATGCCTCCTTTGAGGAATAGATAATTACCATTACAATAAATATAATAAACATAAAATAGAAATCTATCTCTTCTATCTAAACTATACAAATATAGAGACCATACAGCAGGTGTGGGCATGGAGTGTGCATAACATATTCCATGAGTGACTTAAATACTCTGGTAAACAACATTGCACTGACAATAGTGCACTTTGTGACAAATAATATTGTATGTTGTATGCTCTACTTATCACACTGGAGTGGGAGCACTGGGGTAGAAGCTGTCCCTAAATCTTGCTGTGCATCTACTGAATATTCTGAGTCTTCTGCCAGAGGGCAGGAGGGAGAAAAATAGTCATGCAGGATGGCTACAGTCCTTCAAGATCTTCTTTGTCTTTCTGAGACTACGTGTTGTGTGACTGTCCTGTATTGATGAGAGCGATGCAGCAATGGTCTTACAGGCCATTTTCACCACTCTTTGCAGAGCTGTCTTGTCCTGAGAAGAGCAGCTGCCATTCTGGGATGTAATACACCCTGTGAGAATGGACTCCACAGCACACCTGTAGAAACTGGTGAGGACTGTGGTGGACACTCTGGATTTCTTCAGGTGTCTAAGGAAGTGAAGGCAGTATTATATCTACAAGGCCTGGATATAGGTGCTGTGGATATAAGTACATCAGTATTTACAGAATACTGAGCAATTGCGTGTTTCACACAAACAGAACATTAACCCTTCAGTGGGGGAATTTTAACAGTTAGGCCCTGACCACATGGATGTCTGAGTTAAGCTTTTTTCTGATGTTTGAGGCGTCAGGTGAGCGCAGATCAAAGACCGTTTTTCTGCACGTTAGAGCGAATCAGACCCTCCATGTGGCCTTTCAGAGCTCGCTATCGGTCGGCTGCGCATTCGGATGGCATCAAAAAACGTTGCATGCGCAAAGAAAACGTCTTCATTGTGTTTTTTGAATAACGCTTTTTGAACTGACCGCACACAAGCAAAGAAAGCCTGTGTGGATGGTCTGATTTGCTCCAACATGCAGAAAAAGTCTGTGTTTGATCTGTGCTCACCTGACACCACTAAAGTCAGGAAAACGCTTAATTCAGGCGTCCGTCTGGACAGGGCCTTATACCCAATGCTGTTTGTTTTGCTCATGCGCTGGAATTCCACAATATTCCACACATTCGGGACTTCCTTTCACATCTGCGTCAATCTTCAATCAAGGACACTCTATTCCATCAGAACCCAGACTTTTCGGCGCTCAGTCCCCATGACTGTCACAACCGGCTGAAACTGGTTCCATACGTAACAAACACTCACACTATTCCAACTGTTATAAAAAAATCTCTAGTTAGAGATCATTCTGTAGGCTCAGGGGACTTCAATGGTGTGAGGCCCTGTGATCCTGACTGTTTCAAACTGTCTTTGGGATGCCCCACTTATGGGGGACGCTTTGTCCAGCTGAGACATCTCTCTCTCTCTCTCTCTCTCTCTCTCTCTCTCTCTCTCTTTCTCTCTGTTAAATAAAAAACTTTAAAAATAAAATATATTGGTGAAACTCTGACCTCTCCTTGAAGACACTCACCAGCATCACAATAAATAGGTGTTGGCGTGTGCTGAGTGGCACTGACCCATAACAACTACTGTGAAACTCAGTTGCTTACACATTTGACCGTTATTTACTGGTATTGCTTTAATTCATGTCAAGTATGTGTGACAGCTACTCCAAATCACAAGATTTGTTGTACAGCAGTGCACAACAAACAGCAAATATGCCTTTCGTAGTTGTATGTGTTATGCTCTAGATTGTACTGAACTGCATTTGCTGTGTCCACCTTGTGTTGTGTGATTTCAAATGTAAGACAGTAGTAACAGTGTTAAAAAAGTGTTAGAACGTTCAGTGTTTAACATTCCAGATCACAGCAGTGTGACATTATGCACTGAAGGGTTAATTCAGCTAAGCGTGAGAAACACTGGATAAAAATAATTGTATAAAATGTACTCATATATCGTAGCGCACACAAAGCAAACACTTAAGCAAATTATTAGAAAAAAACACAGGTATATACACAAATTCACACAGGCATGGTGTATACAAGGTAATTCAGGTAGCAGGGTGACGACATATGTGAAACCAAAAGCGAGACAGACATTTCAGCAGTGGAACATAATGGAACACAAATACCAGACAAAGACTGGGTACAACTCTAGGCCTTACATACATGGTCTGACAATGAACCTGCGAAGAGACATCTAACCAGGCCCAGCTGGGGAAGAGGTGGAGCTAAGGACAAGTGGTTACCAAAAACATAGACAGAACTATGTGGCTTTGACTGGCTTGACATAGACATGCCAATAACAGAAAACTACATGAAAAGGCCTGTGGAGTGGGCTTAGCGAGATGTACTCCTAACTAGTAAAGTGAGTGAATTTGTCATTGTGAACACACTCAAGCTCAAATAAATGTGATCTATGCATTTAACCTATCACATATGTACACGTAGAGCACCAGGCAGTCATCAACAGCGCCCGAGGAGCAGTGTAGTGAAACGGTACTTTGCTCAAGGGTACCTCAGTAGGGTCCGGGTTGGGAATTGAACCTGCAAACTTCAGTTCACAAGGGCAATGTCCTATCCACTAGGCCACCACTGCCCACTTGTTATGATAGGAATACATTATAAGGACCATAGGGGCCATAAGACAGGCCCCACTTGACAAAAATAGAAGTATAAGAAGTGCATGTTTATTGCTGCTGATATGGAACACAATGAATGTAAATTTAGATGTAAGTGATGTACTTTATGTAAGTAATCACCTGTTTAATTACAGCTAAACTGAACGTTGTCGCATCTTGTCGTGTTACGCATCCTGTCTGTGTCTGTGTTTTGGTTTTCCATGTGCCTTCTCTGTCTCGTGTTTGTATTCCTGTTTAGCCACGCCCATGTTCCCGCCTTGCACACCAGTTCCTTGTTTCCCTTGTCTCTTCTTTTGTCAGGTGTTGCTCATTTGTCTCCCTTATAGTAGTCTTGTAAGTTTGTCACACCCTTGGTCAGTTCTTTGTAGTTTGTTACCCATGAGTGTGCTGTAGTTTGTTATGTGAGTCTGCTGTTGGTACTCGTTATGCTGCCCTGTGAGTTTATCCATATATAAATTCTGTCTTATCCTTAGTCTGTTTGTCATGAGTATTCCTAGTTCTGTCCCTAGTGTTAGTCTGTATATATAAATAAACCTTGCTATACCACATTTCTTGCATCTGCTTCCACAACCATAAAACCCTTACAAAAAGCATTATGTCAAGACTAGCTCACTTTCTAAGGGTTAAAAATTGAACTAGGATAACAAGCTTATAATGTGTCACCACATAATAAAGCCCAAAAACATCTCATAGCTATATCTGACAGGATCTACTCACATGACATTGACTGAAAGGTACAAATAACTTGTTCAGCTAGAAAATCCACAACATTAGCATTGGAGGCTTTTGAAGGGTAGGCTACCTTGCAGGACAAAACAGAAGAACAGAAAGCTGAAGGGCCACACCAATCCAACTGAAAGGGCACTAGGCCTGGGGAGAGGGGAGGAAGGTGCGGATAAAAGGTGAGGGGGCGCATGCTCTTTCCTGAGCTTTTGCAGTCATTCCTGTGTGTGAAAGGTTTCCACAGTGGCTCTCCTAGCGCTTAATTAACGAGGGAGCCCGGCAGTACAGGAGTGGGTGGGGTGAGCGACATATGTTAGCGGGCCGTGTTGGGCCGGTGTGTGTGTGTGTGCATGTGCGGAGGGAGGGGGGTGGCTGGCCACAGTCCTTGACCTGCTCGGGTTCCGTCAGGTCATGCTGGCAGTGAGCAGGACACCAGATGTCGGAGCAGAACCGACTCGGCGGGCCACACCTCTCGACGAGCTAAAACCGGAGCAGAGCACCAGAAATAAACTCCCGGAGGACCTGACTCCGCTCGAAAAACTCCACAACGGATCATGGCCACCGGCCGCCGGAAGCATCTCTCCGATCTCACTCTTGCTTCCTCTCCATCAGCTGAGGGTGTGAGCTTCCGGCTCCGAGCAACAGCTTTTTATGGTCAAAAGGCCACAACGTTCTCTTTGCTGCTCCTGCTGAGGTGGTGTTGGTGGGAGGGAGCAGGTGAGCGAATACACTACAGGAGTAAGTACAGAAGGATGGCAGTGGTTGGAGAGTGAAGGAAAAAACAGAGAGAGAGAGAGAGAGAGAAAGAGAGAGAGAGAGAGATACACTCTTGTTTGAGAGAGACAAACAAGCAGCGGAGGAAGCAACCATGAAATGTGATTTGAAGAGCATAGAAGAATAAAACCGACAGAGCCCACGACTTGATTTGCACATTAGCTTTTGACAGCTATAAATAACAAGCTTTTTTCATTTGTTTTGCTTTCAATTTGCCTAAGTGTGTTAGGGGCTGCTGGAGGTTTGGCTCGGACCGCTAGACTCAATTTGTAGTTTCCCCAGTAGAACGGATGAATCACACCGGTCAGGGTAAGTGTGTGTGTGTATGTGTAGGTGCGTTCTAGGCCCATGTCTTTTGAGGACATAGTGATCCTAGTGTTCCATGCTACCCACCCTACACACACACACACACACACACACACACACACACACACACTTTTCAAGCCAGATTACTTTAGCCTGCACTGCTTCTGTGTTAATCATAAAACAGGCTGATGTTATTAACAGATTATTCGCATTCTACAGCAGATTAAAGGACTGGCTCGCTGTGAGAGAGACGAGTTGTTTCCATGCTGAGAGCAATAAAAGAGCCAACACTCTACTGAGCAGCCTTACTTATCAAGGCACTGCACTTTCACTGAAGAACTCTGTATGCAGTAGTGCTGACAGTATTACAGCTCTTCTGTATCTAGTGACTTGTAGCAGCAGTAAGACTCATGAGGCAGTGACCTACCCATAGTTCATACCTGGGGTAGGCAATGTGATTGTTATTGATAAATTACACAAGGACATGGTTTTTTGAGTATCAGGGGACTCATTAGTAGCTTTAGAGCACTGAACAACTGCATGTTACATAAAAAATGTATTGAGAGAACCATCAACAACCAGTGTTCACCTCTCTTCTACACTCACTGTCTATTTTATCAGCTTCATTTATTATAAGGTTGCAATTTTCCAATTACAGACTATAGTAAATCTGTTTCTCTGCATCATTTTTTAGCACATTTTACCTCATTGTCAGGAGCCCCTCACAGGACCACCAGTGTGCAGGTATTTTTATAATTTGGGTAATGAATCTTTCTCAGCACAGCAGTGACACTGACATGGTAGTAGCTTTTTAGTGTGTGTGTGTGTGTGTGTGTGTCCTGCAGAGCAGTGCTGGAGTCTTTAAAAACCTTAGTAACACTGCTGGGCTGAGAACAGTCTACCAATGAAAATGTCCAGCCAATAGTGACCTATGGCCAGAAACTGACCACTGATGAAAAATTAGAGCAGCAGCAGTTGAACTATCAACAATAACTAACAGGTAAGATATGTCTAATACAGCAGAGAGTACGCTGACACATTATTGAGGGTAAGGGACGAAGAACTGATTCAGAGAATGGACTATAGTCTGTAACTGTTAACTGCAAGGTGCACCTGTACGGTAAGCAGGACAATGACTGTAGGTGTAGCCTAGTAAAGTGGCTTATCATTGCGTAGTAACTACATAAACTGGACAGTAACAAGTGAATGGCTAGAAGTCATCTCATTATGCCACTATGTCATTTTATTTTTGCTTTTTCATTTTTGCATATTCAATAAAGCATCATTCATTCATTCATTCATTCATTTTCCAAATTGCTTGTTCCATTTCGGGTCAGCGGAAGCTGGAGCCAATCCCAGCTGACTACGTGCCCAAGGCGGGGTACACCCAGGACAGGAGGTCAGCCGATATCAGGGCAACACATAGACAGACAACCATTCACACACACACACTCCCATCTACGAGCAATTTTATAATATCCAATCAACCTATTGATTGGACAGTGGGAGGAAACTGGGGCACCTAAAGGAAACCCATGTGAACAAAGGGAGAGCTTGCAAACTCTGCACAGAAAGGCATCCGTGGCCGACTTGAAGATCGAATCCAGGACCTTCTCACTGTGAAGTGACAGCACTAACCCCTGCCCCACAGTGCCGTCCTGTATAAAGTATCATTTTACATTTTACTATTGTTTTTCTGGTGCATTTATTCCATTATAGCTTATTTACTACCTTGTTCTTAGGATTTTGTGATGCCTATCATGTGCTGTGAAAAATGTTCAAGTATTCTGCTGCTTTTGTCTTTTCTCCCACCCTAACATCACTTCTTACAAAAGTT
This sequence comes from Arnoldichthys spilopterus, assembly GCA_037974385.1. Taxonomy (NCBI): domain Eukaryota; kingdom Metazoa; phylum Chordata; class Actinopteri; order Characiformes; family Lepidarchidae; genus Arnoldichthys; species Arnoldichthys spilopterus. Next base: position 46,710,994 of record JBBPDA010000001.1, read on the forward strand.
ATAATGCAGAAAAGGGTAAAATGTTGCAGTAATGTAACTGTAAGACCCTCAGGACCTGGAACTTTAAGGCCGGGAGGAGAAAGCTCCAGTTGCAGAAATCCAGCTCGGGGCTCCAATTCAATACCAATAAAGCAGATCGGCCTCACCTTAACACTGACTATATAACAGGTCTATAACAGTCATAGAACAGACTTTGTAAAGTATTGTTTTGCCCTTGCTGACATTTTCATGAGCTTCTGACTGATTCGCTGATGTAATTTTGACCTCGCTCATTTTTTTCTTTGGAGTTTGAATGAAACTTAATCTGAATTTCATTAGTAATGTAAGTACAAACTGTCTGTGTCTTCTTCAGGAGCAGGGATAATGAGCTTTTACATCACGTTTACCATGACTGGCTATTAAATATTAGAGTTTCCCTTTACTTTGCAGTTGGTACAGATGTGTGTTTAAGGTAGTAACTCAATAGTAATAGGAGATATGACATTTTCCGGGAAGTAATTAATAAAGTAATCTCATTACAGTTTGAGAAAACTGAGTCATTTGTAATTGATTACTTTTTTGAGTAAATACCCAAATACTGCTCCTTGTAGACATCAGCACTTGCACAACATGCTCAGCTAAGAGCTTGAAAACACAGCTAGGGGGTGGGTGGCTTTGAGGAAGTACTATAGAAAGCACTATTTTTAAAAACCTTCAGTTAACAAAAGACATACAATTCTTTCTGTAGAAAAGGTTAGCAAAAGGCTATTTGTCACTTTTGTCTTTGTGTGTCTGTCACTTTTCTGTTCTAACAGTAAATCTGCATGTGTGTGTACAAAACAGAGAGACAGACAGAGATGGAGAGAGAGAGAGAGAGAGAGAGAGAGAGAGAGAGAGAGAGACTGAAGCACATAAAACTAGGCTGAACTAAGCAATACACCCACATGCTCTCACACACAGTAAGTCCTCTTTCCAAACACGATACGTCCATTAGCCTTACTCTCTCTCACACACGCGTGCACACACAAATGCACACACACGCAAACACGGACACACGCACACACACACTGACACACACACGCAGAGAGAGAAAAGAAAGAGAGACCTCATTGTGAGCACGATTCACAATGACAGCTGACCTATGAATCGCTGACTCACTCCCGCTCTCCCTCTAATAGGCAAAAAGGCCTGAGGGCCCTACATTGCTCTGTTCAGACCACAGACTGACCACTGATCAACTGATCAGGCTAAAAAAAGTGAAACTCAGGCTCCAGAATGGGTCATTATAGGTCAGTGTCTTATGTGTGAAGCTGACCGCAGAATGACAGTTGGGGACAGGAAGAAATGTGTGTGTGTGTGTGTGTGTGTGTGTGTGTGTGTGTTTATTGGTGGGGGTCACTTTTGCAGAAACGGCCACTCAGCAAATAGAAGCCAAAGGGTTCACGAGATGATGATCTCTATCTCTCTCTCTCTCTCTCTCTCTCTCTCTCTCTATATA
>JBBPDA010000001.1:46712570-46729629 GCA_037974385.1 Arnoldichthys spilopterus
ATATATATATATTTATGCATACACAGCATGCATGTGTGTAAGTGTAAGAGAGACAGAACGAGAGACTTCCTGCGATTACATCACAGCTTCTTCTCCTCAGCCCCCCCTACATAATTGAAGTGTTATGTACCTGTTTTCTTTGCTCACCCACGCGAACACGGGGAGAGCTTACAAGCTCTGCACAGAAAGGCACCCGTGGGATCGAACCCAGGACCTTATCCCTGTGACTCGACAGCGCTAACCACTGTACCATCCTGATTTGATCAGTCATTAAAGTAAAAAAATATATATATATAAATAAACATTACATAAGTTCAGATTAGATTGATTCTTCATATGCAAATTAACAGCCCTCTGATGTTTCACGTTCTCATATTAAAGAGCACTGAAATGAGCACTGCTGCAGAGGCTGCATCTTGCTCAGGCTAAAGAAAAGCCATTAAACACTTGCTAGCAGCCAGCTAAAGGAAGGCTATCACACACTGAATGAGAACTTCCAGTCTGAATCTTAGCCACCCTGGGGTTTCTGGCACCATGTAGCAGATTGTACCAAGCAGCTGTAGCACACAGGACATGGTGCAGGACTGTGAAGATAGACTAGAAGTTCAGTTTTATTTTACACTTTCACTGGAATTAAGCGTACCTGGTTTACCAGACTTACTCAGACTGGTGTAAGCTCAGCCCAAGCTCATTGCGGTTATGATGCCTGTGTAATACTATAGCAGCTCAAATAACATTAAACACATTAACATTAAAGGTTTATTCCAGCAAGCGTCACTCGTAATAAAGGAGCTGTCTTTGTCAGTTTCTCAACAGAACATGTAATAGTAATGGATGCATATTGGAATAAACATGTACAGACAGATTGATGTCAGTTGTCATTAAACACTTTATGTAGCATGCAACTATAAAATGTGTGAAATATTAAATTAAACCATGTTTTAGAAATTCCAATATCAATTTTGACTGAAATGCCCATCTCTCAAAGAGATGTGAATGTGACTATTGGACACATAGAGCAGCAGGCAGCTACCAACAATGCCTAGGGAGCAGTCAAGTCAATTCAAGTTTATTTGTATAGCGCTTTTTACAACTGAGCAGTGTATCGGGCCGGTACTTGAATCCACGACCTTACATTCACAAGGGCATGGGCAAGGCCTAACCACTAGGCCACCCCTGCCCAACATACATTTGAAAGCATCTCAAGTCAGCTGTTCATGCTATTTAAACAAGACAAAAATAATGTACCACTCAGAATTATTTGAGCCAAGTTTCAGTTAAATCATTCTGATCTTGTTTGTCATCGGTTCTCTTGAAAAAAAAAAGGAATTCTCATGCTAAAGTCCGTATACATTTTAAATCATATTTAATCATGTTTTAACCATAATGGTCTTTAACGGTATAAACAAACCAGTTTCTGTGGTATAATTACACAAGGGACTACTCTTATGAGCACAACTATTTGGAGCCTATACTCTTCGAAACGATCCCACAGCCACAAAAAAAGAAATAGAAAAAAACCCAGATATATATAAATAATCAATTCCGGCCAATATCGGCTAACCAATAAACACATTGGTTAGGCTAGAAGTAGACAAAACATTTAGAGTCAAAAAGAGGCATATAGTATGTGCTATGCCACGTGACTAGTGTAGGGAAACAGAGGGGGAAAAAGCAGCGACAGAAAGTTGACAGTTTATCAACAAACAGATCTGGCACAGATAAGAGGAGAACATATCAGCCCTTCGTCTTTTAGTTTCCGCCAAGGGAAAAAAAAAATGTATGGACTACACAGCTCTCCATCTTTAACGGCTGACAAAGTGTTTTAAAGAGTTAGAAGATGAGGAGACAGACTCAGGTGAAGGAGGAAAAGAGAAGGAGGTGAGCTGCACTACAGGACAAAAGCACAGCAAAATTCTACAGTATTTTTTTGTGATTGTAAGAGAGAAAAAACCAAATACAGAAAACCAAGAAAAGTGTTTCAGTGTGACAAAGTCAGCACTAAATGTGTAATTAATACAACTCATAAGACTAAAGGCAGATAGAGAGAAACAGAGTGAGTAAGAGAGAGAGCGAGGCAAAGAAAGAAGGAAAGAGGGACATAAAAAACAGTAAGTAGGAAAGAAAGAAAGAAAAAGAAGAGACTAAGAAATGGAGAGAGAAAAAGTAAAAAGAAAGAAATAAAGAAATAAAGACAGTGAGTGAGAGCGAAAGAGAGATACAGCCAGAGAGAGAGAGGGAGACATGGAGGGAACTGATCAGGCTGTAGAAGAGGGAGCAGATGCTGACAGTGAGACGCTCTGACACTTCCACAGCCCAGGGAGTCACAGCATGCTAGTGCAGTGTGACAGAGAGCAACCTTTAAAGGCCAAACACTGAGCAACAGCGACTACCTCTCAATACACACATACAGACACACACACATACGAACGCACGCACACACACACTATATTCACTACAGGCATATAATATGACCCTTAAAAGCGTAAGAATAAGCAATTCCTGCATTCAACTCAGTCAACCGTACGTCAGCAGTCTGACGCTGGAAGAACGCAGCAGCTCTCTAATTTGCACTGTCATCTGGAAATGCTACGTTAGTCTGTAATAAATGTCAGTGTAGTCGACAGTTGAAAGCAGTTGCATTGGCCGAACAGAAAAAGCAAAGTCCATTACTTCATCATGGCTCTGAAAGGTTTCTTCCTGATCTGACCATAAATGATACAGAAGATAAAAGATGAACAAAGATTCTGTGCCGCCACCTACAGGTCACAGACAGTACATCATAAAGAACGTGAGCTGCTGAACCTGTGTCAAACTGAAATGTAGACGACACATGAGCCTGGGATGTTGGATGAACATCCCTGAGAAATCTCTCATTTACAATTTTTAAAATGTAGTCGATCAGAGGTCTGTGGCTTTGGCTTTTTGTCCATTTTTAAACAGAATGTCATACATCAGCCCTTAAGAACCATGTTAGAAAGTCAATTTGCTATTACTTATCATCTTGAAATGGTCTGTAGCAAGTGGGTTATACCCGTATATGGCTTGTATGATGCTACATACGTTTTTAATACAATTAGTCAATGTTATTTACTTATTAGGCACATTAGCGTCAGAGCTCCAGTGCAAATCTTAAGATGCAAACTCTGGACTAAACATGTCCAGGCTGACTGAATGTAAGGAAAAAAACACTTAAATTTGATTTATTCCTAACTAATCCTTTACACAGAGAACATTCCATCTACCAAAATCTTGCTCTCTCGGTTTCTTTCTCTTTCTCTCTGTTGAGCTACACATGCTACCCCTGAGATACCAGTGATCCTGTCCCGTGCTGCTGTCTGGACAAGCCTGACCCATTCTGGTACCCTACTTCTGGTTGAAGTTCTTACCGCTGGAACCCACTCACTCCTCTTGAGGAGAGCCTAAATGGACAGCCCCACGTTTCACCTAATTCATTGAAAGTTGTTGCAGACCATCTGTATGCTAAGAACTGCTGCCCCTTGTCTCTACAACCAGATCGTCCATCATTGGGCCCTACTCATCCCCAGATAACTAGTCCTAGACTAGTTCAGCTACCACAAATATGTTATGCTAGATATGTTGCTCCAAGCCATAGGCTTTTAGCTGTTTTAACTGAGATTTTTCTTCTGTTCTTTAGTTTGTTATTGCTATCCGGTGTGGACCAGAGGAGAATGGGTTCACCCTTCTGAGCCTTGGTTCCTCCCAAGGTTTCTTTCTACAGCTTAGGGAGACTGTATGCGCCTCTGTTGCCTTTGGTTTGCTTAATAGGGGCTCGGACCTGGATTCTGCAAAGCTGCTTTGTGACAACGTCAGTTGTAAAAAGTGAAATAGAAATAAAACTAAGTATGAACTGCGGTAGTCAAGACAAAGTTGAACTCAGAACGGCATACATTTTATTGAGGGGAATAATTAACACTGAAACAAAATCCTACCTCTCGTAGATAGCCTTGAGTGTGACCTGGTCTGAGACGATGTCATTCTCTTCAAGGAAAAGGATGAGCCAGGAAGTCCGGTAGGGCCACTCCTCTGTCAGGTTGATCCACGATGCCAAACGGTCCCAGTTAAACACAATTTGATTGGCTCGAAGGAGACGACCTGAGGGCACATACTCGAAAGTTACCAAGAGCAGCAGAATATAAAGTCAACAGTGCCATTGCTATGATGTTTAAAAGCTAATACATTTGAGGTTTTGGGGTGCAGTAAATGTCCAAAAGTTTGTAGACACTTTGAACAGTTGAACGTTCCATCTTTGGGATCTTAGTTTGTCTCCATCTTAGCCTCTACTCCTCCGGGAAGGCTTTACACTAGATGTTTCTCCAGCTCATCCCAAATCTGTTGGATAGAGCGCTATCACTCCAGAGAACACAGCTCCACTGCTCCAGAGCTCAGTGTTTGGGGGCTTTACACCTCCCTAGTTGGCATGGTGATCTTGTGAGTAAGCCAAAGGGGATCCTAATCTACTGCCAATGCTTTTCTATAAAGATTTTACAGTGTGTATGTATGTGAAGTTGAACACTTATGCCAGCAACAGCTGTGTTCACTAATTAGAAAGGTTGTCTGGATATTTTTGAGCATATAGCATATTTTTATGAGCATCTTGATTGGGTAATATCAATTATTTATATGCAAATTTACAATCAGTGTGATTAACATCATCCAGCCATTCACTGAAAGAATGTACAGTCCTTGTAGAAAAGTGTGCGGCAGTAACCTGTGACTGATACAATGTTGAGCAATCTCCTCATAGTCTGAGGGCTGATATCGCTGAACCAGTCCTCAGTGACCAGCAGCTTGGTCAGGTCAAAGGACATCTGACGAGTGACAGTCCGCTGCATCTGACGCCGCCGGTATGTGTCCTAGACACCAAACAGACCAAGAGGGCAGTTTAGCACAGAGAGGCTGAATGTGTACAGTGCATTTTGAATTAAATTGCCTAGCAGCCCCTTAGACATAGTCTACTGATGTACATTCCTTCCGTGTAATTAGGATCAGAACCAGTGATACTCTGGCACTAGCAAAAAAATAGTATCTATCATCAGACCATTTTCCACAGGCAAAACAGGCAAAATTATCTACAGTTTGAGCAGTTTTCATTTTAGAATTTTACTTGCTGAATTACTAATAACAAGGAGACAAATTCAGTATAGATCAGATTTAGATTTATGCCATGAAAATAAATGATGCCATTTTTGTAAACAAAAATATATATTTTTTAATAGTTTGACATAGTATATAACATTTTTCAAAATGTGCTGCTTTCTCCCCATTCCATAGATGTAAACTAATCTGGCTTGAATCCACAGTTTTTGTGATGTCATTTAAAAAACAACATATTTACATATATTACCCAATACAAACCTACAGCAGTTTAAAACCACTAATTTACAAGTTGTAAGAAGTGAATAAGCCTGGTTTTATAAACGAGGCACAAAACAGGGTCAGACAATCAGAATGGAGGTCATTAACATATTTATCAGTCTTAAACGCATACTTACAAGAAGAGCATGCTTAATCTATGGAATTAAGAGTTTGGAAAGAAAGAGAGGTTGAAAAAATATGGCAAAATTAGGAACTTAAAACAACTAAAATGAGTGAACTTCAGAGAAAAAAGTAAAACACAGAACAAATGTAGGATAAGGACACGTAAATATGTTCTATAAATGAGAATGTGAAGACACACAGAAAGGGTTCCACATAGACCAAAAACCATCACTATAATAGGTAGCTGGAATAACAGGACCAAAAGTGTTGATGAGATAACAGTGCTTGACACTTCATTCATTTAATAGCCACACCAAGGAAAAAAAGCAATGAAAAAAATTATTCTGCTATAAATGCACTGCATTTTATAGTCATTTGGGACAATTATAACAATTATTTGTTCTTACGAATGTAACATTTGTTTTATAATATTAATAATATTTTTTATTTAAGCAACCCCATTTTTTAAAAAATATAAGCCTCTATCATTTATGATTTATCATTTCCATCATAAAAACATATTAGTGAAGATCAAAGAAAATTCTTGGATTCTCTTAAAAATTCTGTGAGAGATCCAAAGAAATTGTGTCTACCTGCAACCAGGATGCCTCTGTCTGACGTTCGGTGAGGAAGCTCACTAAATAGGTCTACAAATTAAAGACATAGTGAATTATAGTGAATTTTTGACCATGACTGACCTAAACCAAGTGGTAGAGATGTAACAGTCAGGTTAAGTTAAACTCAGTGCATGTTTCAGTAAGATACAGGGACTTGAAATGGTCTCGACCAAATAACTGACCAGAACACTAGAGGGATAAGGCACACGATTAAATTAATATCCTAATTTGTAGAGGAAAAATCAATAGCTAGTGTCTTAATTGTAATTCCCCGACACATAACTGCAGCAAAGATCTACATGCACTGTTGTCTTATATTTCCTAGCTCAGCCATTTGCATCATGCTCATGGTCATTTCTGCTGACAGCATCAGGGGCTTGCCCCCCTAGTTGAGGTCACTTGCTGGTCAAAAGTCAGGCTGCTGTCTGTTCCAGCACAAGCACAGTGCAGGAACAAGGGCCTGGTCACAAGCTTCAGAAAGTCCACTAAGTCCACTTTGATGTTTTTAATGCCAACCTTGTGACTCGGCTGCTACACTAGAGCGCATGGCCACCAATAGAGATTTGCCCTTCTTGGACCTGAAGCTTCAGACAGCTCACGACCTGCACAGTGCTAAAGATTTGGTTGGGATTAAGTGAAATTCTAGATAATACTTTGTTTTGATTCTGTGCGGTATAATAAATGTTATTTAGATGCTCATGCTGTACCTTTCATTCAGCTAAACACCTGTTAAAGGAACAGATCAGGCATACATGCCCATGTTGCTAACAACAAATAGACACTAAGAGTCAGCAGTAACATGATGTTATTTAAATAATGATAATCTGTGACTATCAGCTTTCATATGTTGTTAGAAACACTGGTTTTCTTCTGTTCCTGTTGCAGCAATTACAGCCCTAAAGACTCACTTTAATCCTAACCTTAACCTCAACCCAAAACCCAGTCCTCAAGTCCTAACCCGGATGCTAATGATAACCACCTGTGAGATTTTTTTACCCCAAAATTATAACTCAAAACTACATCAATGTCGCTGACATTTGGCAAGGTGTTTGTTGATACTTTATGACTTTCTGTGAGGCAGCTTTTAAAGGTATTAAATGCTTAAGATGTTGATTTCGATTATGAATAGTTTTGACTCTCTAGAACAAAGCAATTTACATAAAACCACTCTGAAATATCCTAACAATTACCCAAACTATGCATAAAATTAAATCATTTTTCAATTTTCCTTTTGAGCAGTGAATAAGCTAAATGTTATCATTACAACAAAATGTGACCAGATATTCATTGGATTGGTTGATTGGCTCTAAAACACCAGATTTAATAATGCAATAAGAACTCTGAAAAAGAAAGAAACGTTGTTTGACTTCAGTTCATTTTCCTGTGATCCATAATGCTCCTAAAAACTTTAGGACAGACTAAAACACTCTACAGTGACCTCAGGTCCTGTTAAACTCCTATTAGCTCTACAGAATTCAGTGCTAATGAGGCAGGGGCAGTGTCTCTCTCTTTGTGTATTATGCCTCTGAGCAAATCAACAAGCTTCTTATTAAACCTTCGAAACTTGAACAAACTTCCACTCTCAGATGGAGGACAAATGCCAGGCAAGCGACCACAGGACAAAAGAAGCCTATCCCCAAAAGCAAGCGTGGGCTGAATGAAAAGCAGACTGATAAATCAGTAAAGCAAATAAATGGGGTGCTCGCAGGGTGAGCAGCGGAGCCACTTAGCCTCCCGCTAGAAGCCGGCCGTGCCAACGCTTTGTCACTGAGCCCCACTGCTGCTGCACCCTGTCATTAGGCAATGGCATCTCAGCGGGAAGGGTAAACAGACATTAAATCAATTACAGACGCTCCTCTGCGACATCCAGGGGCTCTGACAGCACCCCCCCCTCCACCATCTCCTCCACACCAGTCTCATGGAAAACACACAGCAACAACAAATACATACATGGTTACCAGCATGAACATAGAGAGGCTTGCATTTTGGCAACAGAGTGATGTTCCTACCTTCACTGCCATTATTCTGACTGTGGCCCACTGAGCTACATTGACTCTCTGGCTCAGAACTCAGCTAAGTCCACGTTCACATTACAGATTGGCAAATAAGTATATGTTTATAAGACAATTTCTGTTGGTCAGGTTTTTTTTAGCTCTTTCTGCATTTGCACATTTTATCCATCATTAGTGTAAACTAAAGGTGTGGCAAGACCAGTGGTGATGATAACCGTTATATTAAAAAAAAATTAAATCCTGATTTTGTATTAATTAAACACATACAATAATACTGTAAAGAATCCTGCTCAAGGAACTATGTGGTTCACACTGCAAACTGTGGCCTCTGCATTTAACACATCACACATGCACACATGGAGCAGCGGGCAGCTATCAACAGTGGACGGGGGCAGCGTAGCAGGAGGGTAACTTGCTCAAGGGTCCCTCAGTGGTGCCTGGGCCAGGACTAGAACCTGTGACCTTCTGATCACTAGGGCAAGGTCCTAACCACTAGGCCACTGCCCTAATGTTCATTAGTTAAACAATGCCTTGATTGCTGGTGTTGCTTTGATGCATGTGATTTTTTTCTTTTGCAACATTGTGTGTAACATATAGTGTTAAATGAAACTGTCCATAACTATGACCATCTATTGTATAAAGACTACTAATACTTGTGTGTTAAAAATGTATTTTAACTTTTACTGATCAGATCAGCCATACATGCCAATGTTGCTAACAACGAATAGACACTAAGAGTCAGCAGTTAGCCTGATGTTATTTGAATACTGCTAATCTGTGACTATCAGCTTTCATTTAGTTTTAGAAACACTGGTTTTCTTTAACTGAACTGTTCCTATTGCAGCAATTACAGCCGGAAAGACTCACTTTAATCCTAACCTTAACTTCAACCCAAAACCCAGTCCTCAAGTCCTCAAACTTAAGTCCTAACCTGGATGCTGATAATAACCACCTGTGTTTCATATGACATGATTTCAAAGGTTTTTAAAGATTTTTGGATAATTCAGTCATTCTGAGAGTCTTCATGGGAGATGGTGGGGTTGAGAGAAATGTTTTTTTCTGAGAGAAAGTACCATTCTTATAGTATGCACACATTTACTTATGTACCTTTTCCACTGCAAACTAAAGTGTCATCATGTCCAAAGCAGCTAATAAGAAGCATGGTCAACTTAAGACTGCTGTAGATCTGCTGTGTATACTTTAAAGCAAATAAATTCTGAATTTACCAATAAAGCCTGTAAAATAAATATAGCCTTATGTGCTCGTTGAAACCATATTTCAGTAAATCAGTGATATTGCTCATGTTTATCTGGAGATGGAGGGTGGTCATGTGTTTGTGCCAATTGCATCTTACCCTGCGGTTTAGAGCATTCTTACTGCCCTGCTTTGCTTGCTCTCCGAGACTGTTCTGAGACTGAAACTTTCTGTCCATGTCCTCATGCCATGCTACAGGGATACAGAAGCACAGACCCAGAAAGACAAAATTACATTCAACCATACTTAAACTGTATCTAACAGACATGTATTAATATATTAGTATGCCTATTAGTATATTAGTAAAGTCATAAAGTTACTAGGCATTTGCTTGAACACTTACCCTCAGTGCCTAGCAATTCTCTGTTGGTGGGACATGCCATGCTAAGTTTCTTAGCTGTGCTGAGGCCACGACTGTTCAGAAAGACAGGCAGGTGAACAATGTTGCGCATGTAGTCATGGCCATTGATGTTGGAGTCCCGTAATACGCTGTTCAGGTTTTGGTTGATGGCTTTGATGATGATGTGGGGGTCGCTGGCAAAGATGGAGATGAAAGGGCCCTTGGAGAAGAGCACCCTCACCTGCACAGATAAAGTGCATTAGAACACTTAAATCAACACTGGCTATTAAGACGTTTGGGTATATGCACTCTCATACACTCACACACACATTTTATAAATATATATACTTACACACATATTTACCTATATGTCTATCTACAGTACATAATACTGTGAAAACGTTTAACTCTTCAACCTGTCTCCTATTGAAAATGTAAGACGCATCCTGAAGAGAAGAATCTAATAATGGCCACCAGACTGTCGAGCAGCTGAAGTCAAGTAAGATGGGCAGAACTTCCACTTACAGAACAGTAACAAATGGTCTCAGTTCCTAAATGATTACACACTGAAATAAAAATGTACACATAACTTTTCATTCTTATTTTGCTCCATCCCGACTTTTTTGAGTCTGATGCAGGCAACAAATTTTAATTTGTTTATATTTCCAAAATATATTTTCACAGAAAACAAAGGAAAAACGTTTATCAATGAATTAAAAGTTCAAGAGTTCTTTTTATTCCACTTTATGAAAAATACCTTTTCTGAAAATGGAGTTTGTACACTATCTGCCTGACCGTAGACTGGTGAAGCCTAAACCCCTCACCAACTGCTTTATATCCTCTTCAGCCTGATGAGCAAACAAATCCATGGCGTGCACTCAGAAACGAACGTGGTGAGGATAGATGTTGATATAGAAGACTTAGGCTGATGTTTTAAAAGCAGTGTCACCAACACCCACATTTTAATATTATCTGATTGACTGAACATCCAGACCCTGATTATTGCCTACACTAAACTGATAATTCTAGAGGTTCACATACTTACATACTGACCACTAGGCCACCAATCCCCAAACATGAATGTTATTCTTTTCCAAACACAGTATACCCGCTTTCAACACCTCACAATCATTTATAAGCCATTCCCAAATTGGTTTGTATGTAAAAATAAATATCAAATATGTTTCATTCTGGAATTGCTACTAATATTATGAAAGTTATCAGTATATGCAAGAATATTGATCAGAATTTTCATTCCTAGTCCTATTGGCTACTGATGATACACACTGTATATCACCAATACACTGACAGAGACCTCTTCCCATGATGCACACAACTCTGACAGCATAGAAATCAGCTGTACAGAATATACAGATAGTATAGAAGTTGACTGCCCTATCATTTAACTCACAATGATCCCCCACATTACAGTATATACACATTAAAATCCAACGGTAATTTATTAGCCCTGACTACCATGTGAAAAGGAGGCAGTGTGAGCGGAGAGGACTGATACAGATGTGCAGATGACAGGGACTTTCCAGACTGATGAGAGACTGCAGCATGGCCAAATGTCACAGGATACTGATTTGTGTACAATTTGAAAAAGTACATTAGAGCTGACCGCTGCCTCACGCTAGCGTCTAGGCCCAAATATTTGCCTATTCTGCAGTAGTCCACAGTAACCACATTGTCTCTTTCCCATACAAAACATGCCATAATCCCCAACACCCGCTTTTGCATTCACAGCAGTATGAAAATTCTTTCCGTTATGGGACATTAGAACAAACAAGTAGAAAAACATTTAGTTTGCGATAAAAATTCAATTTTGTAATTCCTATCAAAAACAGAAACAAAAAAGCCTGGAATTTAAAAGAGATGCGGTTAATTGCGCCACAAAGGAGTCTTTGAGAAGGTTTCAGGCACTCTGGAAAGAGGGAGATTTCATTAGCACAGAGCAGCCTGCCAACACAAGGGGATTATTCCCCCAAATAATAACGTTTGGCTGACGGAAATTCTATTACTCCAGCTGGGAAAGAGGAATCTGAACTTTCTGGGTTATATGAGCATGAACTCTGATAGCTACCGTATGTGGTTCAATCAAGAGATTGATGGCAGTGTTTACAGCTCGATCAGATCAAGGAGTGTTATTTATGTATTTAGGGAAGAAGAGAAAGATTAAAAAAATGATTAGATGAAGGGTAAGATGGATCTTTGCGATGTTTTCATATGCAAATGTGAAACCTAAACATTGAGTGTACACATTCCCACACACCGTATCCAGCATCTGCAGTACTTTATCTTGCTCACAGGAGTCCAGGCCATCGATGATGACAGCCAGGCGAGTCTGATTCTGAGTGAAGCCGTCAATGGTCTTTGCCATCTTGGCCATGAGTTCCACCTCACACTTTAGAACCTAGCAGATGAGAACGGAAAAACACAAAGGTCAGAGGTATGTGATTATGCACACGCATAACAAAATATGCAAATGCAGTGAGTGCTCACAACGTGCAGAATTTACTAAGACTATAGTGTACCATGCTAACGGCACAGAACATAAAAGAAAAGTTTATAAGTGTCACCTTCCTCCAAAACATGCTACAGGCGTATAATTCTGCTATGTCTAAAAAAACAAAGACTGCATACATATATTTTAGCCACATGAGGTTTGTGTATTGGTCTAACCACTATGTCTGCTGCCGTTGTTAAAGGAAGTCTCTCAACAATGCGTCTTTTGAAAATTTACACCTGGTTTCAGAAGACAAGAGAATCAATGCAAAACCAGCTGCTGCAAGCTGCTCAAGCTTTAGGAAATTTAGCAGAATATGTAATCAGCTGCACATGTAAGATCTCCACCCACTGTCTTGTGTGATCCTCCCACATTTGTGCCACCCCCCTCAAATGCATATTCATGAGCAAAGGAAGCGCAGTTCACATTTTTTCCTTGCACATGGCACAAAAAAACTGCACATTTAGGTTGTGCCGGTTTCAGACACAGCACGTAGACAGAAGGTGTCTGATCTGAGCTTTAAACAGCAAAGGCTTAGTATTATGGGCCCTCAGCACTAAAGAGTCAAATCTCACAGCCACTGCATTTTTAATTTTGCATTTTAAATGTGCTAAAAATTGCACAATTTTCTCCTTAAACCAAATGTGGTTAAGACATGTTTGGTCTCTAAAACTTTCTCCTTTAATTTTGCACATTGCTAGAAGCTTATGTAACAATTAGAATAGTCTAAATTGCACGACTACGTCATTACACTCGCTTCAAGCCTTGAGCTGATGATCTCAAACAGGTTTGCTTATGCATTTTTTGGTGTTCCGTCAGTACAGTAGTTTTATTGTGCTATTAGTCTTCACATCTTTCAGTGTAAAGGTCATTGATTATGTATTAGCTTGTTGTTTTCAACTGCATCTATTCTTTGCTACTGCTTTAAAATACTATGCAGATCTAAATCTGCTGTTACTGCTTAAGCCGAACTGCTTACAACTCCAGCACATACCTTCATGAAACCCTCACTCTTGAGCTTGTGCATGCTGTTGGCAGCACTGTGCAACCTTCTCCTCTGTGAGTGCAGAACTGAGTCAGCAACTTGCCACCAGGTCCTGCAGTTGAGCAGCAGGGCCAGACCCACTACACTGGTCATGGCCACTAGCACCGCATTCACCGTAACATTAGAAGGCTCCACTTTGAATATGGCCAGCAGGGCCATGCCGGTCACCAGACACGCCAGTGTCAGTGCAAAGAGCACGAAGGACGGGACACAGCATGTCTTCTTCCACTTTTTTCCTGAAGAATGGGTAAAAAGGCTATTAAAAGTGAGTGATTATTTGTCATTGTGAACACACCACACAGTGCACCACAACGAAATGTGACCTCTGCATTTTACCCATCCATGTAGCAGCAGTGGGAAACCGACATAGGCAGTGCACAGAGAGAAGTGCTTGGAGACGGTACCTTGCTCACAAGGACGTCAGTTTCACATGCACCAATCTGGGATTTGAACTGGCAACCTTCAGGTCTAACCATTGCACCACCACTGCCCCAAGAGGTAGCAATGTTGATAAGGTGTTTAGAGTGCTGCTTACAGTTATTTCACGCTTTAAACATTTTCATTGTGGTCCAGTTAACCAATGAATGTGACAGACTGCAGAATGGCAGTACATTTGTAAAGTATAGAGGTGATATTAAAGTGAAGTGACTATTTGTCATTGTGAACACACTCAAGCACCACAATGAAATATGATCTCTGCACTTAATGCATCACACGTGCAGCAGCAGGCAGCTACCAACAGCGCCCGGGGAGCAGTGTAGTGGGATGGTACCTTGCTCAAGGGTAGAAGTGCCCGGGCCAGAACTCGAACCTGCGACCTTCAGGTCCCAAAGGCAGCATGCTGACCACTAGGCCACCACTGCCCACAGCATTTATTTGGTGGGCAATACAACAGTAAGCTATCATTAAAAATCTTTTAAAAAAGACTAAAAATCATGATAAAAAACATCTAATTGTGAGTGTCCTGGATATAGAGATATCTTTATACCAATTAAAAACATGTTCTCTCAATTTCGAAGTGTGTACAACAAAAACTAGTGAGCAGTAACTGCATAACCTGCAAGGTAGCGTAGCTGACGGCTTATCAGCCCATTGTGTCATTACTTTATTAACACATTTTTACTAATTAGTTCATTTTAATTGCTGTTCCTGAGGGAACATTGACTTTGAACTAATGAAACATTGTACTGAGCTTTTTTTGCCTTTAATATAAAAAACAAAATGTGACTGCTCTGATTTGCTGGTGCCTTTTATTCATCCTAACTTGTTTACAAACCTAAATCTAGCACAAGTTACAATTGTGATAAGCATTGTGTAGGAAGAATATGTGATTATTTATCATAATGTTATATTTTTTCCATACTGAGGACCCTTATTGTAAAATACAGGCTGTGAGAGGTATGTACAAACCTTGTGACTCATTATTTTTAAAGACCCTGAAGAGTCTGGTGGCCATGAAACCAAACTCTCTTTCACATGCATCTGACAATGTAGCAATCATCTCAGCCATGGAGGTCTCCCCGCCCACACTAGACAGGCGGTTATAGTCTGTGAACAGAAACCTTAACACACACACACACACACACAAATAATCATGTAAAAATTGAATATTTTATAATTCAGTAATCAGGGATCACTGCCTTTATAATCACTGCAAAATCCTGAGTTTTTAGTTTTGCCTGAATTATTATTAGTATCTGAAGTTGTTTAAAGCTGTGGTTCTCAGTTTTATTCCTGCCCCACAGTTGTACCTGGTTCTCTGATTCCTCCTGTCCTGTATGTTTTAGTGTTTTCTCTGCTCTAACATGATCAGTTCTCCCAGAGAAGATGGTTATCTATTTACATTTTACATTTACATTTACATTTACTCATTTGGCTGACGCTTTTATCCAAAGCGATTTAGCTGATTAAGGCGTGTCAGAACAGTGAAAAAAGCAAACTGTGCAAGGCAGGAGTATTCCAGAGCCAGGACTCAAACATGTTTTCAAATGTTTGAAAAATAAAATGTAAATGATTTATTAATTATGAATGCTTGTATTAAAACATGTACATTAAACATGATTACTACTGAAAACACATCAAAAATAAAAAATCAACAGAATTTTCAGCACAATGTTTCTCAAAGAACTGGACAAAAATAAAAGACAAAGAATGATACAACACAAAAAATATAGCAGAAGTGGAAGCCTGTAAGGTCTTATCACTACATGACTCATGTTAATAAGAAACTGATAAAAGACTTTTTAACCTATTTTTATATTTTTATATATTTAGTGATTTTTTATGTTTAATCATCTTTTTTATTAGACTTTTAACTGTCTCTCAGTGCAACAAGATACTTTTACATTAAGAAGAATGTTGTTTCACTGTGTACCGTGTATGTGGCTAAACACTATTAGACAGACTGTCTACATGTGAGATGCTTGCACTTGCCAATCTATCATTTCTAAAAACATGGGGCAGGCAAGGCTGAGTCAATCGTACCTGACAGGCAGGGCTTTGGTGGTCTGCTCAGGAAGCTCTGGTGGGTTTACAAACATCAGCTTAAGCAGCAGTTCTAGATAGCCAATGTGACGGGCTAGCCTTGTGCTGATAAGCCATGCCCAGCTCCAGCTCTCACCTTCTTTCCGACCGCCGAAGTACACCAGCACTGCACACAACCGAGAACAGCACAGTCCAGTCATTACCAGTATACTCTTACCTGAACAAGCATTAGAAGTCCAGAATTGTAAAATTTCATTAGTTATATTAGCTTTGTAGCTTAGGTGCTAAAGAAACAGACTTCAGACAACAAACAACTGAGGTATAAAGTAAATTGTGTATATTTAATTTTTTTTGTCATTGTTACTTAAAGCCATTAAATTTAATTCCCAATGATGATATTTTTCCCCACAAAGTCCAACAGTGTCCTCTGGTGGACAAACAAATGCTAACAATCCGCACACATTACAGCAAACACTACAGTGCACATGGGTCAAGCAATTTGATTTGCTGAGAAAGCTATTTAATAGAAAGTGCCCATCTGGAGGTGCCACCGCAGCCCATGTGCTAAAGAGTTTAACAAGGTTAGCATGGAGACTGGCTGGGAACTGAGGTTTATACATATCCTGACAGAAAGTAGGTGATTACTGAACACTGTTTTAAATGGGATGCACTTCAAATGTCCATAGAATATTAAGAATACACATAGTTGGAAACATTATGTCTAACTGAAAAGTATGTGATGAAAATGAATGGGAAATAACTGGGAGTGTGATCTGTGCTTCAAGTGAGCTGTTAAAACATTTTCATAGAAACTGCGATCTTGTGTCAGAAACCACATATGGAGATAATGTAACAACTCTGCCTTTATTGAGGAAGGTATGCATTGATTTAGGCATGTAGTTGGCAAAAACTGGTGGTCATAAACTTCTAATACTAGTTAGCTACAACCTATGGACACAAAATGTGTATTTGCTAATAGACCACATTTAGGGCAATTTTTTTCAACAAAATATCTATAAATGCCTGGGTTCTTACCAAAAAAGATGTAGAGAAGGGCAAGCAAGCTGAGCGCCACAGCAATGGCCAGCTTGGGGTCAACAGTGAAACCCAAAATCAGAGCCACAGAGCCACAGAACAGCAGGGTTAACACAACCACCAACCAGGAGAACTGCAGCAGTGGCTCCACCTGCTGGCCAGCAAAAGTCTTCATCTCATCTAATTAAGGAGAGAGAGAGAGAGAGAGAGAGAGAGAGAGAGAGAGAGAGAGAGAGAGAGAGAGAGAGAGAGAGAGAGAGA
>JBBPDA010000001.1:46756823-46773049 GCA_037974385.1 Arnoldichthys spilopterus
TGATGGGTTAAATGCAGAGGTCACATTTCGTTGTGGTGCTTGAGTGTGTTCACAATGACAAAGAGTCACTTTCTTCTACTATTAATGTATCCATCTATCTATTCATCCATCCATCCATCTATTCATCCATCCATCTATCTATTCATCCGTTTGTCTCTGTCTGTCTAGGTATCTATCGATCGATCTATTTATCCATCAAGCTGTCTATCCGTCCATCCACCCATCCATCCATTCATCCAGTCGTCTATTCGTCTATTCGTCTGTCTATCCATTCTTGTATCCATTAGTCTGTCTATATATCTATCTATTTATCTACCAATCTATTAATCTGTCTGTCTCTGTCTGACTGTCTCTGTCTGTCTGTCTCTGTCTGTCTGTCTCTGTCTGTCTATCTACGTAAACTGAAATGTCACTGAGGAATAACCAATAGTAGCACATTACTATATTAAGATCCCCTGTAATTCATACGTGAATCACTACAATGTATTATGCATGCTCTTTGTATTTTGCCAGATGTCTTCCCTGTATTGGTTTTTGGAATCAGCTTCATCGTTACATGTAAAATGGAAGTAAAATCAGGCTTGCCTCCAATTTCTCACAACCCTATTGAGAAAATAAACACTCTAACCAGTAAAAGGAAACCAACTTTCCTTCACAGCAAGGGTTTCGGTTCTGGAAACAGGAGGATAGTTATAGTATAGGGTTATTTATTTAAACTGCTCCTTCAAAGCTTATGAAGTGAATATCACATCCCGAATTATCAGAGACCATTTCGATGCAAATTGGCTGCCCTATTAGCAAAGACACACTGCAGTCAACTTGGAACAAAAAGGACTGATTCCAAAATCAGCCTTTATAGTCAGTTTATGCTTCTGGCTGAGTCATGGTGTGGTCAGAGTTGGCTTTGGTAAGGCTTGTCTATGCCTCAAACATGTGTCCCTGGTCTATGATAGTGGATAGCTGTGATACTCAGTATGTGGCCGTCTGTTCTGCAAAGCACAGACTAAAACACTGAAAGAGTGCACACCCTCAAGCAACGATCACTTCAAAAACTAATGACACAGGCTGATACTGACTAAATATAGCTATGTGTTCATTTCATGCCTTTGTCGACTGCACATTAAACACAAGATGTGTTTTGATTGCACGTTAAGACAGTGTGTATGGATGTTCATTGTATTAATCCTTACCTTTTATATCTTTATCTGGAACAGAGAAAGACACACATCTAAAAGGATTCCTACATGCCTGCCACAAACGGCAAATATGGCAAATGAAAATGTTCTTTTACAGAAGGTGGTAGCTCCTCGAACAAAGTGGAAAAAGGTTCCATCTCATAATGAACTTACCCTGTGAAGTCAGCCGAGTACATGCCATAATCGAAAACGTAGACCCTGGTGATCTGGCAGAGTGTGAGGTAACCCAGGGCAACCACAAAGCAGTATCTACAGAGAGGAAGAGAACAGAGGGCATCCTGAATGAGCTATACCCCAACTGGCACAGGAAGTAGGCAGGGCTCCGAGTGCTATAATAACCCACTTCTCGTTTTAGACACCGTTATAAAATAAGAAAACAGATTAAGTTTTAAACTGTCAGACCAGCTTAGAGTGACCACGAACTCCTCTCATAACTACACAACAAGACTCAACCAGTATAACCAGCCTGCCCACAATATTGGCTAAAATGAACACCCTGTGGGTTTCATGCTATGGGCAACAGACAGACAGACACACAGACAGATACACAGACAGATAGATAGATAGACAGAGTCCCAGCCTGGGCACTACTAAGGTACCCTTGGGCAAGGTACTGTCCTGCTACACTGCTCCCTGGGCGCTGTTGATAGCTGCCCGCTGCTCAACATGTGCACGTTTGATGGGTTAAATGCAGAGGGCTTCGATGCAGAGTGTGTTCACAATGACAAACAGTCACTTTCACTTATTACAAACTTTACATTTTAGTTCCAAAGTCATAGTTCATAGTAACTTTAAAATGCTAAGACCTTAAGGGGTTAATATAGAACAAAAGGAGGAGTGACACCATTTGAATAATTTAGATTAAAACAGGCAACGTCAATTAAAAATTGACATTTAAGTGAAATGCGTGAATCCTGTACTCTAGGCAGAAACGAAGAAAGACTGCAGGCTGCCGCTGTCACATCTGTAAAAATAGAAACGCACAACTCACTTTGATATCACAGCCATTCCAGATGCTAATTTATGCAAGATGTTTGCATACTGGCTACAAGAATGAATTAGTGAGGATGTGCATGTGGGGGGAATCAAGAATAATCATGACTGTTTACAGCTCAGATCGTCTTAAGCACAGTGAGAACAATATTGAGCATATTTTTGCTTGACCTTCACTAGAAACCCCCAAAAAATGAAAAACAATGATTATGGAGGCATTATTTTACCAAAGTTATTAGTAGATGAAGTAGATGTAGATGCTGTACAGCTTTTACCACTGTGAAAAGAATATGCAAATGATGGCAATATGAGAGTAAACAATTAAGGTGTAAGGCCACATACAGTCTACAGGGTTTAAGAATGTAAAGACACAAATCTACAGTGAGAACACTGCGGTTTTCTCTAGCCAACTTCAAACAGCTCCACCACGTACAGTCTCTTGAAGCCTTGGCCTCTGTTCAAAAACACAAATGCCACAGTGTTTGAGCTCCAGAGACTGAGCCTCAAACCTCCCGGTCAGATTCCAAAGCTACATGCTGAGGGTGGAGATCTGGCATTGACTGTTCGGTCCTAGAAATTTCTGACAATGCAAGTTTAAGACGCCTCCAGACCCACTCGTGTCATTCGGAGGCAGCAGCCGCCCTGCCTCAACACCGGCTCCCTTTATCAGGCCATGCGTCTGCTGTGAAAGGCCTTGTTGTGCTGATGAGCAGGCTGCTTTGTTCTGCGTGTCTTTCCTCCAGATGTGCGACCAGACAGAGCCGTTTACTGTTGTGCAGAACAACAGGGTCAACAAGTTTAAATGCTTGTAACTGATGGAATTCTTTTACAGGACAATTACAGGGACTTATTAGAACTGTGATACAGAATATCAAGGGACAGTCATGTGGCATGCCCTTTCTTTCTTATCAAGAAATAGCTTCAGTGAGAATCCATCCATCCATTTTCTTAACCGCTTCTTCCGTTTCCGGGTCACGGGGAAGGTGGAGCCAATCCCAGGTGACTGTGGGCCTAAGGCGGGGTACACCCAGGACAGGAGGCCAACCCATCGCAGGGCAACACATAGACAGACAACCATTCACACACACAATCACACCTACAGGCAATTTAGAACATCCAATCAACCTACTGCAAGCGTTTGGACTTTGGGAGGAAACCGGAGCACCAGAGATTACAACCAGACAAAAGACACCTGGGCAAAGGAGGAGACAAGAAACAAGAGCCAGGTGAACAAGGTGGAGCAAAGGTGGGGCAAAGGGGGGGCTTTGACATAAACACCAAACCGAAACTAAAAAAAAAAAGACTGACAGACATGACAATTCCTTTTGCAAACAAGGACTCTATTACAATCTGAAAGTCTTTGGTTGGCTTTGTCTTTTTTAGGTTTGATTTATCATGTATAACAGAATTATTGTCTTACCACAGTCTTCTTTCAGAAGGCCACATGCTTCACACAGGAAAAAAAAAACAGAGACTTAAAGCAACGGAAGGGACGGCTTGTTCCATCCTGTGCAAATATAACTTGTGCTTCCTGTTTCTCTACTATGGTAGAAGAATCAGCGGTTACTGCTGAACTGTGAGCTTTAAGTTCACATTTCAATAGTGTGTTTTTCTGGGTAAACTCCTTTTTTATTTGTGCAGTCTTCTGTTACTTACCAACAGTTATTATAAACCTCACTCATCTAAATGGGTGCACTACAGGGAACCCAGGATCTTCCTAGAACTGGACAGAACAGCTTTCTCCTACTTGGACATGGAATAATGTTCACTACACTGCAGCTTAATGAGTTTAATGAGTTTAATCTCCTTGAGAAATGTCAAAGCTTTGATAAAAACCCATGTAACTGAAAAGTGCAACTGCTGTTTTTATGGCTGATGTTCTATGTAACAGTGGGTCGTCTTTGCCAGGTCCCCCTTGAAAAAGACATTTTAATCTCAGGGGACTTCCTGGTTAAATAAAGGCTAAATAAATAAAGTTACATTTTCCATTCCTTCATTAATCTCATTTAAACATCTTGTTCCTGTGTTTCACATGTCAGCAGGTGAGCAAACCCAGTTAAACAGTTTTGCTGTTGTGCCACAGTTGTTGCTTAGTGACTGCACACATTTTTTTATGGTCGCTGCCTCTACAATTGACAATAATTAAAGTTTGTGTTATGTCACGATAGGAAAGGAAAAAATGTTAGAATTTCCTATTCATGTTTCCTTAACAGCAGTCTACAAGTGGGAGGACCCTCCATTTCCTGTGACAAAGTTTTCACACCAACACCCCAGCTCCTGCCTGTTCTTTTTTTCTTATCTCTCAGTCCCACCTCTGTTCCTCAAGTAAGGGTTCGGCTCTCCAGCCCAAGGTAGAAGCTGAATAAGCCAAGTCCTGCCCCAGCTCCCAGTGTTCTCTCTTCTTGGACAGTGAAAGCCCAGTGTAAAAATGTACTACCTGAACTGAAGAAAATTAATGTAACAGTTAAACCAAAGAAACGTAAAGCCTTTTTCTTTGTGAAACTGCCCCTGTTTCATTTTATAGATTCCTGTTTGCAGTTTTAAGAAAAGAGCTATGCATGACAGAGTTGCTCACACCCAAATGACCAGTGTCATCACATTATTTTACATAAATTATTCTTCACTCTTTTGCTTTAATTTCTTTTTTTTTCTCCAAATAAACATCTTCCAGCTGAAGATTAGGTTTGGATGCATTTTACACTATTAATTCATGATGTTCTGTGGGCATTTTATCAGTTTAGCCTGTATTGCTACTAGAAAATACAGCGGTCACTTAATGGCCATATAATAATGTTAATGAGTGTTGATGTGTCTTCAAGGAGAGGTCACCGGTATTATTTTTTTTTTAAAGTTTTTTATTTAACAGTGAGAGAGAGAGGTGTATAAGTGGGACGTCAGTAGTTTTAACTTCCCACACAATACCAACATAGACATTTAAAGCAATAAAGGTTTAAACTGACAGCCAAGTGAAATATTCTCTATTTTGCAAAGTTTAGCATTTAAAGCCTCCCTGTGTAGAACCTTCAGCCTGCCAAGCATGGCTTTATAATTACCTGCAGATCCTCTCTATCAGTCAAACTGCAAACTTTTCATTTATTCAAAAGGTTTTAAACAAGTAATCATAACAGCCCTACTATAAAGATTAATAACTGGTTGTGATCATACTCTGATTAGAGAGTAAATCTATTAAATGAAGTGAAAGTGAAGTAAAAGTGACTCTTTGTCATTATGAACACACTCAAGCACCACAACGAAATGTGACCTCTGCATTTAACCCATCACACATGCACATGTGGAGCAGCGGGCAGCTACCAACAGCGCTCGGGGAGCAGTGTAGTGTGACAGTACCTTGCTCAAGGGCCGGGACTCAAACCTGTGACCTTCAGGTCCCAAAGGCAGTGTCCTAACCACTAGGCCACCACTGCATATGTGTTATATTTGACACCAGGGTCTACTGCTATATCAGCACAGATGTGACTGCAACATAAATGTTTTGAGTTTGCAGTTATATGTCCGTACATATGGACAGTGGAAGTCTAGTGGTAAGGCATTTGCCCATGTGATTGGTGGGTCACAGATTGTCCCATAGCAGGTGCCACTAAGGTACCCTTGAGCAAGATACCTTTCCGCTACACTGCTCCCCAGGCTCTGTGGATAGTTGCCCGTTGCTCTGTATGTGGATGGGTTAAATGCAGAGGTCACATTTTGTTGTGATGGGGTGTGTTCACAATGACAAATAGTCACTTTCACTTTAGTTTCACTTCACTTTCACAAGCATCTTTTGACTAAGTGGCACATAATGCTTAAAATGTTTGTTGCCTTCCTCACTAATTAAGCATTATGCCGTTAAAACCAATGTGCATCCGCAAACCTCCTACACACTTCTGATGTTGTACACACTTTTTGAACATTTTTTACGAAAAAATTAAGGTTTTTTGTTGTTTTAAGCACTGGGAGGTCCACTAACTTGTTCATGTGTACAGTGCATTCTTTTCTCAGTACGACCATATACTGAATGCATGGTCTGAACTAGCAAATGCTGCGTTACCAATGTGCCTTTTTGTGTACATGCAGCAAGCTTTCATTGCTGCGGTCAGCGGAGTGTGAAGAGGCAATGTTCTGAGCTCTACACAATGCAGGCCTTCACCCAGCCACATGTGCAGTCAAGCAGATGAATGAACATGCTTCATCTGTTCACTGGCTCCACACAGAATACACTGTTACTTTCACTGTCACAGTATGCATCAGAACAGCACATGAAAAGTCAAACCATCAACAGGAAAATGTCATTTGTGTTTGTTTAGTGAAAGGATCTGCAGGTGAACAGGAGTAGAGGACATGTCTTTATATCCTTTTACTTTATTCTAATTTTAGCTTTTTTCATCTAACTGACTAGCTCAAAGCCAAAGAACATAGCAAGCCGCTTTAGAAACAGTACAAATGCTGCCATGATACATGCCATTGTTCATGGCAAATTTGCTCCAACCCCTTCATTCTTCGTCTTGGTCATGTCTGATATCTTCCCGCACAATCCTACCCGGCAACACAAGAAGAGGCAACAGTGCCTAAACTGTGCCTAGACGAGGAAGGAACAGAAATCAATTCAGTCAATGGACTCTTTTCACACTGGGGTGCTTTAGGAAGGACACTGGAGAAACCATTAAGATTGGTCCGTTTACTGCACAATCACCTCAACACAGCTGCTGAACAGTCGCGAGGATGTACGTGCAAGCATGCTTCAACATCTGGCAGAGCAGTCTTTTTGATGTCACCACACCCTCTCTAGACTTGCTACAATGTTTTTCTTACATAATTGGACTACAGCTGTCAAAATTCATTGGCCAGCAGATGGAGTGCAGCACCACACACAGGGGTGCAGACAGATGAAGGCCTTTGGAAACCTCCTCAACACATGCCTGATAGGTGACAAACAATAGATCATCTCTGTAGTGTTTGCTACAAGTAGGAAGCGTCAAGCAACCACGCAAATGCACTTCACATAGAGAGGGTAATTCCCCAGTGTAGACAGAGCTAATAGTCTGGGTAACTGCAGTAAGTCCTGAGAGCCTCACCAGCACCCTCACGCTAGCGTTCCGCTCTTATTTAACTCTCACTACTCTTTTGACTTTCTCACCTCAACTGTCCCCCAAATGGGTCACTGCAGCACTATTGGTGTGTGGTAACCTCCCAGTCATTCTCCACTCTTAGTGACTCAACACAATGACAACAGAGCAAGTCTGTCTATACTTGTCAGTCCCTTTACAGTTGCAAAGGGATTGTAGCCAATACTGGAGAGAAAGCAGACTTCCGACAATGAGAGCAATGAGGCCTGTTAAGCTAGACATTTAATTTAACCTTGTAATTCATGCAGCACTGTGCAGTAAACTGGTATTTAACAACGCAATAAAACGTACTTGTTGAGCTTGTAAATTGACCATTTCCAAAAAAGGCTTCAGTATCAATATGGGCGGTGGTGGCCTAGAGGTTAGGACCATACCCTTGTGAACAGAAGGTCGCAGGTTCAAGTCCTGACCCGGGCATTACTGAAGTAACCATTGAGAAAGGGGTCATCTTGTCACACTGCTCCACGTGTGCATGTGTGATGGGTTAAATGCAGAGGTCAAATTTCATTGTGGTGTGACGGAGTGTGTTCACAAGAACACATAAGTCACTTTATATAATGTTTTTTTATGGACTTCACTAGGAGAAAAACCAATGACGTCAAACTGTAACTTGGTAACTTGATTGTCCAGGATGCCTCATTTTATTGGCAATGCTCTTCTATAGAGACTGTGATGGCTGCACTTTGAAACAGATGAATTTACTATTCAGAAGAGGTATCTGGATCCTGGGCATGTTGCATGTGTTCACTGTAAATGTATGTGTCTGACGTGACATAGGGTGATAGAAAAAAGTTCTTTGTGTGAAGAACCTAAACAGCTCTTAAAAGCACCTTTTTTCTAAATAAGATGTGAGAATTTGAAGAAGTTCTGAAGCAGTTTAACTCTTAAACTGGTAAAATAAATGTACATTATGTCAAGGTTCTTTAGAACTTGAAAAAGTTTTTACACCCACATCTCTCATTTACAAACACAGCGTTTTCGGGAACTAAAGCCGTCTTCACACAATTGAACTCCGGACAATGTCTGGATGAATCAGTGGAGGACACTGTCGGGAGTTGTTCTTTGGCACAGAGCTGGAGATTGTCTGTGTTGTATGCGTCCACACCTACTGAAAATACTACACATACATACACCTCTTTCGGGGAATGTCTCCTCCAGTATTTCAGTGAAAAGGGCTTATTTTTCTTCTTCAGTTCTACTTCAATTTTAACATCTTAGCATCAATTCACGTTAACATAAACTGGGCCTGTCCAACCACTTCCTACAGTACAAAGAAAACAGGCAGGCTGTGAAGAATATTGCACTAAAGATAGCACATAGTGCACTCATGATCATTTCCTGTTATGCAAAAATCAGGGGTTAGTGGCCTCTGATTGAAACTTGTCACTGTGACCTACTCACGGTCAGTACAACTCACACCTGATCTTTGACCACCTGATCTTACTGACACACTACCCAAGGTCGATTAGAGCTGGTTGAGTAGTAGGTAACCATTTTTTTAACCCAACGAAGCTGAAAATCTTCTGGAACTCAAAGCTAAGAAATGAATTATGAAGACCAGGATACCAAATCAAAGCACCACTGGCAAATGCATAATGTCATGAAATCAGTGCGTAAATACATGTCCAGAAGTTTCTATTCACCTGAATTCAGCCAGAGATGGGCAATGAGGCAAGAATTATATAAGGATACTTAAAGAAATAAATGTCACAATATTTACTAACTATGCACTAGATCCAGTTAGCAGAGATGAACCCCTTGCTGACATCAGTGTTTAATTTTGCACTCGCATATTGTGTAATCTCCCTAAAAAGAACTGCCAAAAGAATGAAACGTTCTGGAGCATATGAGCCAAAGGTCACCATGTCTAATGCTAAGTAACAGCTACAGGGGTATAAAGCCTCCCAGTACTGGGCTGCACATCAGCACAACTGTGTCCTCTGGGGTGACGGAGCTCCATCCAATCCCTTTGAGATGATCTAGAATGGAGTCTATAATCCATAACTAATCATCTGTCATTAGCACTTGACTAATGCTCTTGTGGCTAAATAAAATCTTCACAGCATCGTTTCAGATATCTAGTGTAAAGCCTTCCCGGAATAGCTGACACTGTTACATGCTGCAACGAGGGGGCACACTCCCCTTTAAATAACCACGATTTCAGAAGAATGCTTTAGTTATAACTATTAATCAGCACTGCCTTTTTGCCATGAGGTGTAAGTGCCAATGCCTGCTGAATGTGGAAGCTCGGAATAGCTGTTTGATGGCAGTGTTAATAGCAGTCAGTATTGAATAGTGCTATTTTTGGCAAGCAGCCTCAGGCTGGAGAGCATCAACACATGGTCTAAAACGGTCATGTGCTTGGAGAACAGCTGGGACAACATAAACACACACACATGTGCCCACAAACACACAGCCCAGTCCGTCAGGACCTGGTTGTGTCAGTAAAAAGACCTATAGGAATCTGCACTGAGCTCATTAAAACTCAGAGGATCATCCGCACCATATAAATCAGGCCTGCGGTGCTTTGAGATTAAATGGTTAAGAAGGCATTTCTCCTACGTGCCATATTCCCATGTTTACACTGTCAGAGTCCTGAGAGAAAAGTTATATGCAATGCTACAGACAACAAATGTTAACACAAGAAAAATCCTCACTTTAAAATCAACTGGACAGTAAGAACCCACACTAACTAAACAGCAGCAGGTTTGCCATCTTCACAGTGTAAACGGAAGGTAATGATCTACTGTATAGACAAACTGGTCCATGCAAATATGTATATTTCCAATGTTTCTGCAAATCTCATCAATTAAATAATGCTCAGGGATATTTTCCATGTCAAAATCTGCTCTCAATTCACAAAAATGCAAATATTCTGCCCTCCTAATACCCTGAAAACATATAAGATTAGACAGATCTTTGTTCTTTGTTGGTCTTGCTCACTGTTTGGAACACAATGACTGAAAACAAGTGTGATCCATAGGTAAGATGATCCATCCTGTTTACCCCTTTCTGAATCAGCTAGGATTTCAGATTTAGGACTGTAACATACTTCACGCAAGTATGCAAACACAAACGTGGACGCTGGATCAATGCAGGGCAAGTTTGGTACCAGTCTGGGAATTAAACTGGCAGCCTTCAGGTCACAGGGGCAACTCCCTCACTGTTACACCACATGTGAGAAGTTGTCCTACACCAAAACTCTATGACTGTGTACTACAAATGTGAAAGGGCAACTTGGTGCAAGTCTATTCTCTGGACAGTGTGTGAAGTTCATGTGTGAAAATGGCTTTATTGAGCATTTTTTAGGATTGATTGAGGACAGGAATGATTATATTACAACCACTCCCAGACAAAAGATATTTCTTTAAATAGTCTAAAAAGTCTTGATAATTCAGTCCCATGTGAGTGCTATTTACATTAGATATTTTGTGTGTCTTCAGACCCACTGGTCCAGAACTGCACACATTGGTGTGGAAGGTTTAGCAAAACATGGTGGGTTCCAAATTCTGCCTCTGCTAGATGATCGCTAGATGAAAACAATGCCAGATGGTAACTGGTGACTAACAAGTGTTGTTAAACATGAATCCAAATTTAAACACATCGTCAAGAAAATGAGATCATTAAGAGCATAAAAGCACTTGTGTCACCTGTGCATGTGTTCCACCCCAGTGAAGATCATGATGCCGTATGTGAGTCCACTCTGCACTAGGAAGTGTAAGGCATACCTGCAAAGAAACACAGGAGCAGGTCGACATTAAAACAGAACAGAGACAGAACAGACATGTTTCCCCTTCATGTGGGGATGATTTCAAGAGCTTCTGCAACTGGCCTGCCAGATCAAATCATTCCATTCAGCATAAATAATAAGCATTTCATAAATGTCCATGTCAGCATCAAAGACAATTCGATCATGCTAGCTCAGTGCAGCTACTTTGGCATAGGGTGTTGGTGGTAATGGCAAGAAAGACAGTATCTTGTGCGTTGTAATAATTTCACTAGTCAGCAGAAATCACTTTTTATATGAGAGACCACATGTCAGATGATCACAATATCTGACCTACAAAATGAAAACAACCCCCAAATAACTTCCCACAGTCACAGGACATATTAGAGTGTAATATATCATGCATTTACAAACCGGCTCATGTCTGAAAAGGTCTTGTGGTGTACAGACGAGAGATTTGAAACAAACACGCATTTGTTGCATGTGATGTAAACAACTAGAGGTCAGAATTTAGCAGTTCTTTGTAGTTTGTTTCTTACTGATACTAATGGAACTTTTTGAAAAGTGCTTGATCGACTTTTTGGCTCTCATGGTACATGATATAGCAATGCCATGCTGTCCAGTCCAAGTATCTTAGGGCAAGTTTCTCATGCTCAAATAAAAGATTTTCTCACTAACTTGCCTCAGCAGACACTAAACTGCAACACCTTACAGACATTTAACAAATCTGACAGGAAGACACTAAGATGGGGCAACATATCAGTGTAAAAAGGCTTATGTGAAGCACATTAAGCCCGATGCAGTAATAAGAAGTGTTGTTATTGTGAATATATTTTTTTTTTGACGTGCACTGTTTTACACGCAGAGTCGATGCTTTGTTGGGCAGTTAAAGTTTCTCATTCAAATGAATAAGGTATATTACACATAGCAACCTCAACACTCCTAAAGAGTTTCACCCAGTCTTCCTTCCCAGGTCAGTGATTCCTGCTCTACTGGTTTACCCCTTTACCCACATCCAGACGCCTTCTCTGCTGGATGTAAATCATGTAAACTATGCTGGATTCCTAATGTCCAGGATGGTGTGTGCAGAACCTTGGAGGAGCAGGAGAGAGGCATCATCACCAATTATTAGCGCCCAGCACCCCCTGCTTACTCATCGGTGGCCCCACTTTCTACTCAACTGCACCTAGTTTTAAATAAGCATCCTAGAGTCAGAATTGCAATTTTAGCTTCTTTATTACCATGTATTTATTTCTCTAGTTTTGCAACATTCCTTCATTTTTTGCTTCTGATTGACATTTTAATTGATAACACAATTCGTATCAATATAATAAATAATAATTAAAAAATACAAATTTACTGAATGTTTTATATTGTTACAAGTATCAGAAATGTAAAACTATAGATAGATAGACAGACAGGCAGGCAGACAGAAAGACAAATAAAAGGAAAAAGGACTGAGAGATTGTTCTGTAGAGCTTGCCAAGCCTTGCAACAGTCTCTACAAAAGAACACATTTGTGGGTGCAGCATGGATAGGTCAATTAGATGAGGAGTGCCCCAGGGTTGTGCCCACACATGCAACACAAATTTGCTTCTCTCATCTAAAGGGCAACTTGGCTGTTTCATATTGACAAATCATCCTCCGTGGTTAGTGTTCAGCTTTTGTGGTTAACTGTTAACGGAGCACAGTTCTTTGTTGATTGGGAATCTCAATTTATTTCCAATAAATAAAGAAATGAGATTAAGATTCTTATTCATGATTCTTTAGCATCATTTTGTAAAGACTTTCATTTACATCACTGTAATTAATGTAGTTCATAATTTTGTTATAATAATTGCTTATCTTTGGCTTATATGTTTATATAAAAGCCGTGTTTATCGACATCTGAGCTGCTATAATGTGTTTACAATGAAGTAAAGGTACTAAATTCTTTACAATATCATGTTAAATTCATGAGTAAAAATCTTAATCTCAATTATTTATTAATTATTTATGTGAATCTAAATTTCTAAGCAACAAATTAGGATTCCCAATGAATAAAGTGGTAAGATTAAGATTCTTACTCATGATTCTTCAGCATAATTCTGTAAAGAATTTAGTACATTTTTATGATTGTAATTTATGTAGTTCATAATATTATGCTATAATATTTATCGGTCATATATGTTTATATGACAGCTATGTATATCATCATCTGAGTTGCTAAAACATGTTTACAATGAAGTAAATCGACTAAATTCTTTAAAAATCATGAGTATGAATCTTAACCTCAATTTTTTATTCAATGGTAATTTGAAGTTGTTGCTTAGAGATTGAGATTAAAAATTCTTACTCACGACTCATTATAATTTTGCAAAGAATTAAGTACATTGGAAACACATTACAGCAGCTCAGATATCAAAATCAACAGCTATCAAATAAAATAACACTTATTATATAAACATAAGACAAATAAATAAATTTGATGATATGCAAATTATAAAATACAACTGCAAAATAAATATTTCTACAAGCTTGTCCTGTGCTGTAAATAGATAATCTGTAGCCTATAGAGAGTATTAAATGATGCACACCTTATGTGTGTGTGAGTTTGTGCTTAAAGTACTCAAGGTAGAGCTGTCGCACTGACAAATCGCCAACATCCAGATAAAGTTAGAGTGACCAGTATGAAAAGGCTTGAATATTTGAATAATAATGGCATGCCTCTGCTGATACACAGCTCATGGTAAACTTGAAGCTTGAGTGTGGTGACTGCATATCCCTTCTGCTGTGATTTTAATATAGCAGGTGAAGCCTAACTTACATAGTCTTAGCAGCTAAAATAGTTTAGGACCCTGCAGCCCTAGTTCTACAGTGCATTCAGCTGTTTAATTCAGCAAGTTGAACAAGCCTCCTGGTACACAGGAACAATCCAATTGCACAGTTACACAACCCACAGCGAAGGGCACAGAGGTATGGGCTTCAGAAGGCACTCCCAGGCATCTTGACAGCCTCGAACAGTTCCAGCCAGGCGCATCGGACATTGCAGTGTCTTGTGGGGACTGTACTTGCTCCTGGGCCTCTGGAGGAATGGGTAGTTCATTACCAGTCATGTGAGCTATCTGAAAAGCCCAAAATATCAAGGATCTTCAGGGACCAGATTCAAACTACACCAGACACTGATGCTGGCACAGACATACAGATCCTCTCCAGCCCAAAGCACCAGTGGATCTTGGAGGCTGTACTCCATTTCATAGACAGATGCCTTGGAGACTAGTGGTTAGTGTGCTGGAGCAATGTAAGGAACACTGAGCAAATTCTAGGCAAAACATCTTAGGTTCGAAGTTTCCTTCAGGGAGACAGGAGTCCTGGGAATTTTAAAATAGCTGCTCTAGTGACAAAAAGGCATCACTGCGGGCATTTCTGGGCTAGGATAATTTGCCCCTAAAATTTGATATGTTTGGTCAAGTTTGCAAGTTTCCAGAGTACCAATTTCTGGTCTTCCTGGAAAAGCTGGTCTAGGGTCTTCTTCAGGTGAACCCCAGTATAATCTACAGCATGAGTCACATTTTTCCCTACTCCAAGTACCGTACTGGTAGGAAAAATCATGGAAACTAGTGCGAGCACCTGTATTGAGCCTATGACAAACAATATGCATCTTGCACAATCCTACTTGGCTAAAAATCCTCCACAAGTAAGAATGGCCTCTAATTTGGAGTTTCATACATGAGGACGGGCTGCAAATCCACAGATCTTCACTATGTTAACGTTGGTTGACCAGCACAGGAATATTATAGTATATAAAGGTATGATTCTACTCTGAACTGGCGGCCATTTATTGCCAATAGTAAAGAGATTAATCTGTTAATCATTTTGCAAAAACAGAACAGACAAATAGCATCTGGAACTCATTAAAAGAGCCATAGAAATTCTCCTATGTGACAGAACCTGGACTAATGAGCCCCTCCCCCAAAATAAGCTCAAAATCAATCCTGGGTGCAAACTCAGTGTGAAAATGCCATGAGTCAAACACTGCTACACAGAGTCAATCACTGCTACACAGCCCAAAAAGAAACAAGTATAAACTGAGCTTAATTGTAGTGAAAATCTGAAATAACACTTGGCTCAAATCTGTAGCAATCTACAGAGCGATAAGGAGCTGCCGATAAGGGCTGATAAGACCACTGTACACGTGTTAAGCTGGCACGCAGCTGAAATAGATGTGAACGTTATCAGTTTAGCGTACAGAGGTTTTATGGCATGTATTAGACACACTGGCCTTTTTCCAGCCTGACAATACTTGGCACCGATCTCTCAGCTACAGTTAAAATGATACTCACTGAATGTAATACACTGACAAATGTCAAACTGATAGGCAGGTCTTTTGCTACTAAGCAAACACACCTCATAACCACTGAACAATTGTTACCACCATCCATTTAGTTTAAACTGTTGAAGTAAAAGAACCTCTAAAGGAATCCAAAGGGTTCTTGTGTAGCTTATAGTAGCCTGGAGTTATTTATGTTCTTCATATGCATGTGCATCACATCATAAAAACCTTTAAATGCTTATGGGCAAGTATTAAAAGTGTTGTGTTTATTAGGTCATGTGTCTGCATGTGTGTGTCAGTCGGTAGTCCACTTCGACAAATCCAGAAGAGCTTCTCCCCCTGAGTGCTTAGCTAAACCACAGAGTCCACATGTAATGGATTTCTATTTGCGTTAAATTAGCCTTTAAACTGAAGCTGACCCCTGCTGAACAATGAACCCAAGATGCTATCAGAAGATATTTACAGCATGTGTCTAGTCCTATCCTGCTGTTACATATACAGGGCATCTTCCAAAGGACAAGCAATTGAACTTGCTCTAACCCATCAGGTTGCTGATAATCAGCTTTATTATTCTCTAACCACACACAACCATTAATCAGGCGCCAAAGCACCAAATACACTTACCACCCAAAGCAGAAAAGAGCCAAGTAGAAGCCCAAGAGTGTGGCCACCACATGGCGGATAAAGGGACTGGTCTTGCTGGGGTGCAGATAGAGCCGGAACCAGCAGGCTGTGAGCAGAGCAAAAACCTGGCACACCACAAAGTTTACCTGAGAGAGAGAGAGAGAGAGAGAGAGAGAGAGAGAGAGAGAGAATAGCAAGAGAGAGAAACAAAAAAGAGAAAGCGAGAAACAGAGAAAGAGGGAGAAAAAGAG
>JBBPDA010000001.1:46773149-46797511 GCA_037974385.1 Arnoldichthys spilopterus
GGAGAGCTTGCAAACTCCGCACAGAAAGGCACCTGTGGCCAACCCAGGGATCGAACCCAGGACCTTCTCACTGTGAGCCGACAGTGCTAACCACTGTGCCGCCTCAGGACTTTTTCACACAAAACCATTTCAATATACAGAGAATACAGGCAAGTTGTTCACGTATTGATAACTGGTGTTACAACTACAGTCAATGCAGGAACAAAACAGGTAGCATTATGTTTAGTTTTACTCAAGAGTGTTTTGTATATTACTTTGCTGGTAAATCTTCCTTTCGCTCCATATAGAATAAAACTGATTTGGAACAATAATATGGAGAAAGGCCATGTTTTGGAACAAGTGTACTTTTGTGTCTACAGTGTTGGCACTCACTGACCTGCTGCTGTAGAATGCAACAGAGTGGTTGTCAGGGGACTGAAATCTGTTCAGTAAAAAACACTAAAGGTCAGATTGCAGATTGACTTCTTTTTGATCTGGGCTCTCAGTGTGAGCACATTATTGAGGCCAGTCTGCTAATGCTGTGCACAAGTCAGTGGGATTGCATCTAAAAAAGTGAAGCATTCTTCTCTAGCGGCTCACTACAGTCTGTTAATGGACAACACAGACATTTCTAATTACACTATATGTCCAAAAATATCCACACACCCCTAATTATTTGTGAATGCAGCTGATGCAGTTCACTTACTGATGGCCCAGGTCTTCATTTGCACACACACAGCTTGCATCATCTCTAAAGAAGAACATTGCTAATAAAATGACACACAGTCTCACGAGTCTATGACAGATGACCAGTGCCAAGTGTCAGCTAGAGGGGTATAATCCTCTGACACTAGGTTGTGGAGTTCGCTGGAGAATTAAAGATCCATCCAATACCTTTGGAATGAGTTGGAATGGTGTTTGTGATCCAGAACTCATCATCCAAAATCTGTACCTGACCCCACTGATGCTGTTTTCTGAATGCAATAAAATCATCACAGCAACATTACCCTTAAAGTACACAATTATGACCCAGACATTCATGCACTGATCAGCCACAACATAAGGACCACTTGCCTAATGTTGCGTAGGCCCCTATCATGCAAAACACCTTTCTGCCATAGCCAGAACTAACATTTTGTGCAACAGGAGCTCCTCTTTGGGATCGAACCAGACAGGGTAGCCTTCACTCCCCACATATAGCAATGAGCCCTGATTGCCCATGACCCTGTCACCAATTCACCAGTTCCTTCCTTGGATCACTTTTGGTAAGCACTAACTACTGCATAGTTGAACACTCCCCAAGATCTGCTTTCTTTGGAGTTGCTTTCACTCAGTAATCTTGCCATCACAATAAGACCCTTATCAAAAAGGCTCAGATTCAGGGGCTTTTACACTCATATTTTTTCTGCTTTCAACAGATTACCTTCAATAACTGGCTGGTAACTTGCTGCCTAATATATCCCACCCCTTGACAAGTTCCATAGTAATGAAATATCTTGATATTCAATGTTATTCAATTTACCTGTCAGTGGGGTTAATGCCACGGCTGACTGTTGTAATTACAGTTACCAAAACCTATGTGTGATCCATCTCAATATCTGTTGCCAAGCCAGCAGTAGCCCTAGTAAAAGAGACTGATTAACCATGCTGAATTCAGAGCACTAACAACTACAAGTGAACAAGGCAAGACTAATGTGAAAAAGCTAGGCCTGTCCCATGGCTGTTCATTTCATGCCATTACATTTAGGTCACAGCAAGACTATCTACTGTTAGACGACCACTGTGGTCAAAAAAAGGCTGGTTTAAAATTGGATTTCCTTTCTGCTCTTTCCCTGTGACTGTGGCTAGTTCTGTAATAGCTTTTCTTCATATGAGAATTCAGCTCAACATCATGGAGGGAAGTTTATCTACACAAAAGGAAACTGACGTTCACAAGATTTCATGCTGGTCAGACTAATACGGCCCATATCATGTAAAACCAAATAGTCTTTTCTTACTGTGGCTTTTTATGTGACATCATGCACACAAAAACAGTGGTATTCTATAAGAAATGCATCATTCAAAAAGCACTGAGCATTTTTGTGTAAAGGAAAGGAAGGAGAAGGAATTTCACTCTCACAACTATCATTCAGATTTGCCATTAATGCACTGCATTTGGCAAGCAGAGAAATGCTTCTGCACAATGTCTGCTACTTTATTCAGTTTCTCTTGAGTCTGTGATTTGTTTGGATGCCTTTTTTTTTAGCAATGAAAGGCTAGGTAAGCTTAAGTGCCACTAAATATAGCATCTTTGTAAGATTTATATTTACAGAAAGATTTTTTCATTTTCAGCCTCCCTTGTGGCTAGTCATGCTCATTGGTTCTATAAGCATTCTGAGCTGTGTTGGTTAAGAGTGGCAGTGGTAATGATAAGCAATCATAAGCTGACCACTCCCCAACTTGACCACCACTGTCCAACTGTCAAATCACAACTTAACCAGTCTAACCATTCACAGGATAACCAATAACACAATTTATAGGCTGACAAACCGCATTCAGACTACCTAATCTAACCAGGCACAGGCCAAGCATAAGCTATTTCTTACCAATAAGAGGCTAATCATGCTGCAACATGGCTGCTTTTAGTAGCCTATTGGAAAGTATGAAACCGGGAGTAAAACAGTTGTCTGTTTAAATTAAAGTCAACTGAACATGACAATGATCCTTACAACTTTCCAGAGAACCTTTGGTACATGGACTAAAGGCAGTGGTTTTCAACCCATTCACAATATCCAAACTAACCATTCACAGGCAAACCAGTCAAACCTCTCACAAGCTAACCAATCTGACAAATCACGTATCAGTTTATACATTCACAAATTAACCAGTTGACAAATTAACCATTCAGAGATAAACTACACCAGTCATGCATAACATTAAAGCCACTGAGAGGTGAAGTGAATAACACTGACTATGTAGTTCAGGGGTGTCAAACTCTGGTCCTAAAGGGCTGGTGTCCAGCGCTGCCTAGTACTTCCCCTCCTCAAACCCACACACTAAACCTGGTGCTTAGCAGGTAGGTTAAATCAGGTGTGTTTAGGGAAATCACCAAACTGTGCTGGACACTGGCCCTCCAGGACTGGAGTTTGATGCCCCAGTTCTAGTTATTTCTTTGCAGTGGCACCTGTCAGGGGGTTGGCTATATTAGGCAGCAAGTGAACAGTCAATACCTACCCAAAGTGATCCAAGCAAGGACAACTGGTGAATCAGCAAGAAGGTTATGGGCACCCAAGGCTCAATGATATATGTGAGAAGGCTAGCCTGTTTGATCTGATTCCAAAGAGGAGCTCATGTTTCACAAAACATTAATGCTGATAGACTAATGTCAGAACACACAGTGGACCACAGTCGGAATTGTTTCTCTTACACAATTTTAGGCAGATGTTTTTAATGTTATGGGTAATTTAACCATTCACAAGTTAACTAAAGTAAGCATTCACAGACAAAACAACCCCAAGCTAAGCCATGGGTATAATCAACCTAGCATATGTACTGGCTGTGCTCTGTAGGCAAGGTTTCCATTCCATTTATAAGCAGCACATGATCGTGTGATCATTATCACATGTGAAAAGCGGCACAGTGGCACAAGTAAATGGTGCACATCTAATTGAACCCAGACACAGGTTAGCCAATATACTAAGCAATCGAAACAATTATAGGTTACAGAATGCTAATGTATTGTCATATTTGTCTCAACAGCAAACTCTTAAACAAGAAGGGTTTTCTGTTCACATCTATAACCTATCCTTATAAAGGAATAATGCAAATGAGTTTTATATTGATTTTATTTCCATGATTTAAAAAAAAAAAAAATAAAACCTTGAATCTCAAGGCCAGTCCTTGAGGGTTGGCATCTGTAGGTGCTTTGTATTGCAAATTTTACATTAAAAGACACCACAGGAGCTGCTTTGTAAACGTTGGCCCTGCTCTCTGATGCTGCTAGGTGAGAAAAATCTGTCTGGGAGCTTCACTAGGCAGCAGGGCGGCAGCTTGGGTGTTTGAGATTTGGAGCTGGATCTTGGTCCCAGACTGCCACTCCAGTACTATTTATAATGTCTGCTGCCCTTCTGGAGCTGAATGGGCTGGATAACGTCAGCAGATTGTCACGGCACAAAGCACAGGAAAAACACAAAACAGCTCACCAGGGACCCACTGAATCGCTTCTTATGGCCTGTCTCTAAAAAATACTACCAGCCACAGAAAGCTTTAAAACTATTGTACATTTAATTGCACCCCCCCCCCCATTAAAAGTTTGTTTTATTTTACTGAGGTTCATTTCTTGTCACTTTGCAATATTTTAACCTGTTAAAGACTAACAAGGTTTTCGAAGAACGTTATTAACAACATATTTGTGGCACTATTGTCCTGGTAATCTCCTGGTAAACTCATGTGCCAC
Organism: Arnoldichthys spilopterus; assembly: GCA_037974385.1. Classification (NCBI taxonomy): domain Eukaryota; kingdom Metazoa; phylum Chordata; class Actinopteri; order Characiformes; family Lepidarchidae; genus Arnoldichthys; species Arnoldichthys spilopterus. The sequence goes on from JBBPDA010000001.1 coordinate 46,777,564, forward strand.
AATTTTATCCCATCTTACCAGGGAAGGTGTGTACATAAATAGTGACAGATTTTAGTGTGTGCCGAGTGTTGCTATAAATGCTATAGTTCTATTTGTTACCAACAATGCCGCTTAGTGAAAAATATAATAGAGAACATTCAAAAATACAAACTTGATTTCCAGAAAAGTTGAAAAATTTTCCAAAATGCAATAAAAACTAAAATTATATGTGTTAATTCACATGAACCTCATTTAACTGACAAAGTAGACAGAAAAAGTTTTAGGTCACTTTTTTGACCAACTAAATTGCAACAAAATTTGGGACAGAGTTAAAATAAGATTAAAAAGTGTTTAACCAACATCAATTTGGAAGACTCCACATTAAACAGGCTTATTAGTAATCTTTGCAAGCAAGGATGGATTATGGCTCACCCCTTTGTACATGTACCCCTTTGTTCTTGAGAGAACTGAGAATTGTTAGTCAGTTTAAAAGTAACATTTCTCAATGCCATTGGTAAAGAAATTGGCTTTCATTATCTGCATTACATAATACTGTGAAAGGATGCAGAGAATTTAGAGACATATGAGTGTGTACAGGGCAAGGTCAGAAACCACTGTTGAAAAAGTGTGATCTTTGAACTCTCAGGCAACACAGTCTATGTAACCATTATGCTGCTGTGACAAATATACCCACCTGGGCTTGGGAGTACTTCACTTAACACAGTCCATTACTGCATCAAAAAATGTCAATAGAAATGTCAGTATGCAAGGAGGAAGCCATACATCAACTCTATGCAGAAACAAAAAGACCCGAGCTAATCTCAAATGCATCAAAAGCCTGTGGAAGCATGTGCTATGTTCTGATAAGTCTGTTCTAAGAAAAAAAAGCAGACATTGAGTTCTACGTGCCAAAGTTGAAAATGATCATCTAGATTGTTATCAGTAAAAGGTGCAAAAGCCAACACCTGTGTTGGTATGGGGGTGCCTGAGTGCCCACGTCATTGGTGAGTTGCATGTTTGTGATGGTACCATTGACCAGTGTATGTTAAAATATTAGAGTGACATGTTGCCATTAAGGCAACGTCTCTTCCTGGGAAGTCCATGCTTTTTTATGCAGGACAATGTTAGACCACATTCTGCATGGCCTACAACAGCATGGCTTTGCAGTGTGCTTCACTGACCTGCTGCCAGTCTGGATCTGTTCCCTATTGAAAATATATGGTGCATCATGAAGAAGAGAATTAGACAACAACAGCCATGGACTGTTGAGCAGCTGAAGTCTTATATTAAGCAAGAATGGACAACATTTCCAATTGCAGAACTACTACAATTAGTCTCCTCATTTTCATTAAAAACTATTAAAAACTGTTATTAAGGGAAAAGGTGATGGAACACAAGGGTAAATCAATTGTTGCCATTAAGGCAATGTCTCTTCCTGGGAAGTCCATGCTTTTTTATGCAGGACAATGTTAGACCACATTCTGCATGGCCTACAACAGCATGGCTTTGCAGTGTGCTTCACTGAAAACAATTAAAAACTGTTATTAAGGGAAAAGGTGATGGAACACAAGGGTAAATCAATTTTTGTTGGGTGTGTTACAAGCAAATTCTACATTTGTGTATTTTGTGTATATTTACAAAATACAATTCAGCTAGTCAGTAAAACTATTGAAATATTTTATTTGCACTTTTGTTGGTTAAATGCAGGTTTATGTAAATTAACATATCACTGATTTTTGTTTTTATTGTATTTTGGAAAATGTCCCAACTTTTCTAGAAAATGGGGTTTGCTGTCAACAAACTTTTAAAAAGGAGGGTGGGCCTTCTGTCATAAACGGTGCTGGTGGAAATTAAATGTAATAACATTTAAAAGTAGTATGAAGCAATTTGCATGAAGATCAGCTGAGTGCTCCCTTGAAACAGTCCTCTGTCATGGTAATGTTGATATGACTGCTTATAATTGGGTTGGGCTCCTTCTGTGAAGAAGGCTGTAACAGAGATTGCACTTATCATTATCATTTTAATGAGTCTTTTGTTCTAGAGGCTGTAGGGTGTGACGCTTGCCTCGCTGCTGTTAAAGGCCTAACACAGGACTTCCAGTCCCTAGTGTAAAACCCAAGATCCAGTAGCCTGTCTTGCTTCACACCACCATGAAGCTAAAATCATTCAGAGACCATATCAAAACTCAATCCATATAGAATGATTTCCACACATTCTGACTAAATAAAGAATGTTCAAATACAAAGATGGTGAGGCATACATGCTCCCATCTCAGATGCCATGGATGTGATGTCAAAAGCTCAACATTATTCCCTCATATCATTTGGAATCTGGGAGATAAATAAGGTGCTCTTGTTCACCTTCCACGTTTTTCACAAAATCCCCAAATGAATATCATATCTCCTAAGAGCTAAAAGCATTGGATGAGTTGAACATTCAAACAGTAAAATCTTACACTGGTACAAAATACCAAAGGTGATATAGCTTATAAATCATGTGTTACAATATGTATTTAGTAGAAACAACCTTTATTAGGTAGTTAGACATGTGTAAGTTCTGGTAAAGTGAGACTTCAGCAGTGGTGGTCCATCAAAACATTGCCATATTGGCAGAAAAGCAAAAGTATTGCTAGTCAAACTTGACACATTTGGTTGATATGTTAGAACATGCTGGATAGCTGTTGTGTGTTAGGATGCCAGAACAAACAGGGACCAGCAAAAGAGACATTTCTTAATCATCCTGAGACAAAATAAATGGATTACTGCCATAAAAGGTGCTAGAAGTGAACAGAAAAATTATGAGACCCCATAAGTAACAGATTTCAATTATGTAACACCCACTTCACATCAGGTACAGAATACAATAACGTAAATCTCTTATTTGTTTAACAGGCTTTTATTACGGTTTCTGATCATTTCATTATATTAAAAAGCAAGTTCATCCTAAACATTGCTGTGAATTTTACAGGGTGAACAACGTTAAGCTGAAAGAATCCTGATGCTCGCTAAAATGTTGCGAGAATTTTTCAGTCAGTGAGCTATGGTATCAGTGCAGAACAAGCGTGGGATAATATTGCTTAAAGTAATACATTTTTAAAAATCCTCCATACAAAATATTACACTATATGCTGCTTATACTAATGTTAACTGTAGCAGCAGCTCAAACCACACACTTCCATACTTCACACACTACACTTCTAATGGTGTGGTACTATTTTCATACACACTATTTAGTGTGTTAGCATGTACTTTGGGATGCAGCCTAATATGAAGTGACACCTACCTTTTCATTGATGACAAAGCAATTTTTACTGACTCTAAAGCTGAATAATACAGATTTAATACAGATTTTGTTTATTTGAACTCATCCAGGCTTTTAAACACTCTCCAGAGTAGGATGTTGAAAGTTATAGATATCTGGAAGTCTGGAACATTATCTTTGCTGTTTCAATACTCTTAAATACACCCCAAGGTCATCATACAGATCAGTAATGTTAAACCTACCTATGCCAACCCCTGTCCACCACAAAGTACTTACAATGGGCACATGAGCATCTGAATTGGACCATGGAGTAAAAGAAGAAGGTGGTCTAGTCTAAGGAATCATATTTCTGTTTGCATCATGTGGAAAGACAGCTGTGTGTACTCCTTTTTGGGGCCAGCCAAGGCAGTGTGATGCTCTGCGCAATGTTCAGCTGTGAAATCTTGAGTCCTGGCATTCATGTACATATTACTTTGACATGTACCACCGACCTAGACATTGCTCCAGACCAAGTACACCTCTTCATGGCAACAGTGTTCTCTAATGGCAATGGCCTTTATCAACAGGATAGTGCACTCTGCCAGACTGCACACATTACTCAGAAATGGTTTAAGGAACATGATAAAGTGTTCAAGGTCTTGCCTTGGTGTCTGAATTCCTCAGATCTCAATCTGATTGAGCATCTGTGGGATGTGCTAGACATACTAGTCCACGGAGGCCCTACCTTGCAAATATGAAGGACTTTAATGCTTTGCTGCTGAAAGTTAGTCCCAGATACCACAGCACACCTTCAGATGACTTGTGGAGTCCATGCCTTCACACGTCAGAACTAAACAAAATTTACTGAGATTAGAATAGCACTAAAGCATTTGAAAAAGTGTAAACACAATCACAACTCTATTAAATAAAAATGAACCTTGCTGAAATGTATCTGATCTGAATGCCTAACAGGGCTCCACATTGGATATTCACACACAGAACTAGATAAAGTCATAAAGTTATGATTATTTGGCAGATATGTACCATATAGCAATTTTAACAGCCTCAAAGGCAGCACAGCATCAATTGTGTTGCTGTGTATAGTTCCAACTGCTTTTCAAAAAGCAGCTTATAATATAATTTTAACAAATATTTGATATCTAATTATTTAGAATAGTATTTTAAGACATGATGCTACTGCTGAGTAAGTTTGATTCTACAGTTATTTAATTTATCATGTGTGCATCCATCTCAATTTGGCTTGGGACTGCCACAAAACAGGCCAGGAACAGAATGCAATGCACAGTGAGGACAGCAAAAAATGAAAGGTGTTCCCCTGCCCACCCTACAAGAACTGTACTCTACTAGAACTAGTAAGTGGGCAGGAAAAATCATCACAGACCCTAGTCACGTCCTCTTTCAACCCCCTTTCCTCAGGGAAACGCTACAGGTCCATGTTTGCCAAGACGGCCAGACACAGTATTTTTCTGTAATTGTACTGTCTGTTGTACAATGTACAACCTATTGCTTATTATACATTGTGTACTGTATACAGTATTTTGTATATATAGTGGATATTGTACACTTTATTTTGTATACTATATACATAAATATGTATGTATAAATGCCTTTAGTGAAGTGAAAGTGACTATTTGTCATTGTGAACACACTCAAGCACCACAACGAAATGCAACCTCTGCATCGAACCTGAGACCTTCAGGTCTCAAAGGCAGTGTCCGAACCTCTAGGCCACCACTGCCCTTTATACTATATATACCTATATATTGTGTCAATTACATATACTATGAGGACGAACAGATTTGATGAACTATTGTAAAGTTTGTAGTAAAGTGTCCCTGTACTGTAAGCAACCCCCCTCTCCAAAAAAATGAAAGCAAAGGCGTGTAACTTCAGTTATCCACCTTAAAAAGCAGACGCTTTGCCCTCCACGGCCAAAACGAGACCACGCCCTGAGCAGAATGCGATTGGTCCAATCGCAGCTGACGCGGTCGCACATTGGCCACTGCTTCTCCATTGAATCGCCTCCACCTTTACTTTGTCAAATTCATTGCGCTTTCATTGAGTCGGCTGCTGGACGGCGGAGCGCAGCTCAAAGATCACAACAGTACCGCTACATCGGCCACAGCGGGCACAACTTTGGACGTATACACATAAGAATAACGGCGTTGGTTTGGCTCGGCAGCGGACGGTTTGATCGGATTAGCACTTGAACTGAACGGAGGGTGTGAAAAGCTGGGAGAGTAAGAGAGAGCGCGAGGGCGGGAGACACTAGCACTTGATTCTCATGCACAGACTCCTCAACTCGCTCCTTTCTCTCCAACAATGATCGCTCTCCGGGACGGCCGTCCCACCATTTCATGAGCTTTACGCGGACAAATACGGTGCTATTATAATTTTCTGTAAAAAAGTAAACACGATCGGGGGGCTTCGCTGGGATCTGAACAAAAGGAATAACATGCCGGACCAGATCACAGTGGCCGAGTTCGTGGCCGAGACGAATGAAGACTATAAATCTCCCACTGCCTCCAACTTCACCACGCGAATGGCGCATTGTAGGAACACGGTGACCGCTCTGGAGGAGGTAAGCTACTGCTACACGCTGATCGGGCTCAGTCGCGCACTGTTTCCCACAGCCTGCCGAGGTTTAGCTTTCAGTCAGCTGCTCTCAGAAGTTCGGGAACTGCTACAGGCTCCTTGTGATCACCGGCACAGTGAGGTGCAAACCGTGCCTGTGTGGTGTGAGGTCTTTGTTGCCGCCTCTCGGCGAGGCAGCTGCTGCATTTTTATGCAAAGTTTGGGTCACGACGCAGAAGTTGAAGCGGGGAGCCATGAGCTAAAAGGCCGCTCCGTGCATCACTGCGAGTGCTGGAATGATCAAAAGACACATTTTCCCTTTGAAAAGAGTTGAAGAGCGCGGGTGCTGTGATCTGATGGGCAGTTAAATGTACACCTTCCTGTTTTTCTGTAGCACGTGAGCGGCTTTACATTCAACCCAGCGCGTTTCTCGCAGCGGCTGCAGTGATGCTGATGAAGCCTCGCCCTGGTAAGGGCTAAAAATAGAAAACATGGAGCTTCTCATACCACTCAGCTGTGCTATTTCAAGCCTTACACTGCAGATCGGTGTGCTTTTCAATGTGACTCCCTCCTGACACATCTCCATCTTCCACAGCCCCAGACCTCTGTCTCACCATCACAGTCCCTGGGCTTATGGCAGTGTTAACTCCTCTCATATGATCTCTCCTGCAGGAAGCTTGCTTTATCAGATGTGAAGTCATGATGATTTATGCTTCTAGATGACCTACAGTGTCCCACTGTCTCATGTAGGTTATGTCTGATTCAGCAGCCCATGCTCAGTGATGTTATCTTCCTCCTGATCACCTGATGGACATTTTTACTTGGAGGTAGCCTCTGCGCTTGACATTGTGTGCCTTTGTTGAGCTGATGAGCCAGTTTTCCAGGCCAAGATGAAGCATCAACTAAATGGGAATTGATTTTAATGATGAAGCACCCGTTTAGTCCAGGACCAGTATGAAAGTATGAAATATAAAATTTCACACAATCTGCTGCATTTCCATGAAGTCACTGTTACTACTAACATCTAGGGATTTCACAGGAGATGTATCATAAAGGTTATAACAATAACAATAAAGGTTCTCTTATCTTATCTAAAAATATCAACCAAACCACCAGCCCAAGACTCAAACCCCAACCGATTCATTGTTGCACCTCTAGTATTAATACAGACTTTTGTCCTATTTCACTACAGTAACAGTCTCTACTCTGCTGGGAAGGCTTTTCACTAGACATTGGCATTTTAACAGGGAGGATTTGATTGCATACAGCCCTCAGAGCATTAAGGCCTGGTACTAATGTTGTATTATTAGTTCTTGATCACATATGCCACTTTAACTCCCAAAGGGTTTTGGTGGAGTTGAATCACTCCAGTCAGTGCAGTTTTACTGGTCCACAGTCCAATGCATGGAAGCTTTATACCCCCCAAGCTGAGCCTTGACATTGGACATGGTTGTGCTCATTAGGGATGTACCGTCTTGAAGATGCAGGTGCACAATTATTTTTTTTATAGTTAATACTTTTTATTCATTGATAAAATTTTGGTTTATGTGGAAAGAAATGTCCAAGGCCAGTCTGGTGCTGCCTTTGACATAAAATGATCACAATCTCTTTCACACAGTGAGAGATACAGCTTATTAATTAATCAGTGGTTTCAGATCAGTACTCAGTATTGGCCCATACTCAAAGTCCAGGTGTCGGTATCAGTATGGGAGCTAAAGAAGTCTGATTGGTGCATCCTTACTGCTCATATGCGGCTGCTGCAGTGTGTTGGCAGCCCTTTCTATATGAATGTTATACAAGCTGTGTCAGCCATGAAGTACCTCACAGCAGCCACAATCGCAAATCAGGACGGTCTGGATGCTTTTGGATATGTATTGTAAGACTGGCAGTCTAATGCTTGGACAGGTGTTTTACTTGTGAAGATCATACTGGATTATGACAGTTCCCACTTAAACTGCACGACTTGTTTGTTTCTAAAACCTTAACTGTTGAAGGTCACCCCTGATCTTTCCAAGGTTTGCATTTTGGACTCTTAATACTGACCCACCAAAATAGCTCATAATGCAGCATCCAGGGTTGAACAGGTTCAGTATTATCACGAAAGGCCCAACGAAAAGAGAATAAGTTTGCTTATGCCATGGCTATGCTTTCCATTGAGGCCCTCAGGAAGTCCGGCTTGAAGCAGAACGATTGTTTTTGCCTTTCCTCCTCCCGCGTGCTGTTTTTGCACTGCGGTCATGTCTGTGAGAGGGCATAAATGCAGACTGCAGTCAAGCCTGCGTGTTCAGAGATTTACACAGACCCTACTTTTTTTGGTCCTTCAAAGTCTCCCTATGACCTCTCTGTCTCAGTCTCACTGTTGTAGTCCCACAGTGCACAAGACCAGCTGTGCTGTGGATAAGTGCGGCGTCTGTTGGCCCACTTAAGCTGTGTTCCACTGAGGACGTGGGAAATGCTTCCACATATTGTGTAAAGGTAGATGCCTGGAACGCTAAGGGTTATGCATGTGTTTGCAGTCGGCTAGTTGTTAGTCATCCAGTTGCTTTACCTCTGTTAGCAAACATAGGGGTGTGCAGTATGGTACGCCACTATGCGTTATGATATGCTAAGAATGCATATATTTTGATAAGCTGGAACAGACACAGCACACCAGCAGAACAGTGTGTGTAAGTGTTGTACTATAAAAGTTACATGAAATTAACAAAAATCATAAAAAATTACAACTATTTTTTATGACAGTAATTACTTAGAATGTACTGATTGTGACAAGCCTAGTCTCATCCGTCTAACCAGGTCAGACTCTGGCTAGGCTGCTGCACATTGTATCATTCAATACAACATATAGGACAATTTAGACTAATGGAAGTTGGCTTTTATACCAGAAGCGTCACATTATTGTGGCAAAGTGGAGCATTTCATGCCAGACATTATGGTGCTATTTTTTTCATGCTTCTAGAGGCATGGTGCTCATCGAAAATTCACCCTTGTCCATGTGCAGGTGTAAAAGGCCATGCGAGTGCAACAGTGCACTGCAAACACCAGAGGTGCATTGCAGACATTACAGTGTTTGCCTTTTTGGTTTCAAATGTGCTTCACTGCACAATTGTTGGGGAAAAAACATAAATACGCAGTTATGATGCCATGCCCATCCTTGCTATCTGCATGCTACCAGTGATAACTGCAGTTCTGAAATACAATATTATAATTATCATATATAATATCACTCTTATTAAAAATGGAGCTTGTTTTCTAAAAAAACTGTCCAAGCTAAAGAAGTTTGATTACAAGTTAATAGAGGTTATAGAAGACTAGAGAGTCTATTAGCGTTACATGTAGCGTCACATGGGTGTAGTTTGGAATGTTCAATTTTGAACCATTTTACACTCATCTTTACACTCAGAGCATTTATATTTTCAGTGTTTTACATTTGAAAGTCGATCAATGATTAAATGACACTTAGCACGGCAGACAAAGCCAACACAGCGCAGTTCGCTTGAGAGCGGAACATGCAACTAAGAAACACACACTCGCTGTGTGTTTCTTAGAGCAAATTTTAGTTTGGATACACTCTCTGTGTACATTTGTGATACCAAACGTAAAATAAAACTGCACTAGAGCCATAAACACTTTAGATTAGAGGGTTAGATGCTCGGTGTCTATATTCTCACTGGTCTAAAAACCAGGCCAGTTTTAGAACGTTAGCATAGAAGCACAAAGAACTCATACAGCAACGTTTACAGTATCAGTACCAATCTTGGTTCATCACTGTTGTATTACAGGTATTTTTTGTCTGCTTTGTCCTACTGTTGAGACTTCCGTGAGCTAAAATGGTCTTCGAATGTTCCTTTACTGTCATTTAATCTGTTGCATATCAAGCATAGTGCTGTTCTTGCTTCCTGTCCCACCAGTGTAGGGCGTCCATTCTGTGTGGTTATTGGAAGCTCTTTAGTCGCCCTTGCCTTGTAGCAAGGTGAATTAAGGTTAAGTGGCCTTCAGATCAATAAGTATCCTTAGCTGATGTGATTTATAAAGCATCTCTCCACCACCGTCAGGCCAAAGAGATTCCCTGTTAAGTTAATGCCTCCACTTTCAAGTGGTCTGGTTTAATTTTATTGCTTCTAAACTGAGATGGCAGGTATTCGAGACAGCTGTGCTTCTGTTTATGTATTATGCATGGATTGTATGTTTATTTAAAAGTATTGGGGCTTTTGTTAATAATTGCCTATGCACAGCTATCCTCCGAGCTGTCATGACCAAACAAAGTGTTTGTGGCAACGTTCCAGACCAGTTCTCTGTTTGAATGAGAGTGAGCTTTGTTTGCTTTAGCACGGGCTCACTTTTGTGGTGAGTAGTGTGTTTTTTACTGTTCGGTCTAAGCGGACCACAGAAAGTGAGAGGAGGATCTGACAGTGTTCTTCAATATAAGGATGGAACAGAATAGGCTGTTTACTAGTGAATTAGGGAAGAATCATGATCGGCCTACTCTCCTGGAACACAGGGCCTTGAAAATGGCATTTTTTAGCTCTTAGAGGGACTTACAGATGGTGTTCGAGTGTTGCATCATATTTTTCTCTTATGTCATCATCTTTCTGCTTTAACTCTAGCCAGTCTGTTAGAGCAAGTGACCATAAGCAGAAGGTCCATGATACAACAGACTATATTGCTGAATGGTGTTCAGTGATGTAAATCAGCACTGGAGCTACGATCACCTGAAATAACTCCAATCAGGGGCCAACAATACTTTCATTTTTACAGTGTGTGGTATGGAGTCAGAAACCACATAGGGAAGTCTAATTGTGACTACTCAGCTTGATGTAAATGTGTGGAAAATAATAATTTATTTTTCTTCCAGGCACCCCAAGTTCATCTTCAATCAGACAAGTAGCCTACGTAATGAGTGTTTTTCCAATCAGAACACAGTGAAGGCGGGTCTTCATTGACAGTCGCTCACTGATCGCTGTATAATTTTTAATGAATTTTTACTAGCAGCACCACACTTGTTTGTAACAGTAAATTACGTATTAAGTGGGAGGGGCCAGGACTTTCTGTTTGTATATTGAAACAATAGATAGCATAAGTGATTGACCAGCATGATGCTTTGGTTGCTTAGCAACAGGAAGATGCTCAACCAGGAGCAGCCCGTAGAATGGCAGGCAGGACCCATCCCTAGGCAAGCACAGTTTCGAAGAAGCAATCCTATCTTGCATGGTCGTATATGAGGGAAAGGGGCAAATAATTTGTAAAATTAGATTTTTCTCTGCACTAATGCTTAAATTTTCTCACCTAAATTGTGACAACTTTGTCCTCTTTGCTGGCATATTAACAACCTTCAAATGAAGTGTTTCATCCAAGCTTATGGTTCTGCTTGGGGCTTGCTGGAGAAGAGCAGGAAAAATTACTGTAAAATTTTGTTTCACCTGTCAACTGCTTACACTGACCATGCGCTCTGTTGAGACATGAAGGCAGTTAGTGTGCTTTTAGGGGCTTCAGATTATCTCGGTATAACCTGACTTTGAAACCCAAATTCAGCTGATAATTGAAAAAAAAATTCTTCATTTTCCCTCTTACCCTAAAGGTAGCCAGTTGGCCTAAAGCTTGATTCTTGAGATTTACACTGGAGCTATGAGTATAGCTAACATGTTATGGATGCTTATAGCCAAGCAGTTAGCGCTCCATGCCTAAATCACACCCTTTTTCAAACTACATTGACATTGACAAAAATCTGGCTCCTGTGGCTTCTGACACTGCATGGCCCACTGTTTTTATTGTAATGGGGAGACTTACATAGCAGGATTATTTCTAAACTTGTGGAGGCCTAAGTGAAATCCTGCTGTTCACTACAGTGTAGTAATTTTGTATGCATGACTGGATATAAATAAATGCTCATGGTGATGCATTTAATACATGGGAAACATGATGAAACAGTAATTAAGCGTATATAGGAAAAAGAGGATGAGCAACAACATTGCCTTTATACATTTATAGATTATACATTCATTTCTGCTTTCTTCATTGCCTGGAAATAGAAAAGTCGTCAGTGATGTCTTTGTTACTTTTTTTGACAAAGAACACTCTCAAAAAACATACAGAGCCCTTGTGGCTTGGGGATTGCAAGAAATTGTCCTGGTACAGCAACACAGCTTAACTGAATGCAGTGTTTTCGCCCTTGACATCTGTTTTAAAAGTCATCAAGCAGAAACGCCACATAATTGCATTAGCCATTTTCCAAAAAAATTTGGATTTCAGACATGCTTCGTTCATTGATGTCATTAAGCCACAGGTTGGGCTGCCTTTTACCACATGGTGTTGTCAATGGCCTGGTCAGCTGGGGGCCATAGCCTAGGGTGCTGCCTGCTCCCTGGTGTTATTGCAGGAGGTGCTTGTGGGAACAGACCGTTGGAGACGAGCAGAACAGCTGCTCTGAGGAACAGGTGGGAGGGAAGAAAGTTTTAATGAGCAACTAGGAATGGGGATTTAGAATGCTGGAGCAGTCCTAAGTCTAATAGCATTAGAACCTGTGTCTGTCAGGCAGGTCCATCTTCCCCTATTTTAAGAAGATCAGTCAGACAGGCCTGTGTCAAGCACGAAAGCCCGTCTACCCCAATTTTAAGAAGATTATCAGTCTCAGTGTAGCCTGGCTGAAACTGTATTTTTGGTCACTTGAGTTACCCTTTAGGGCGTGACCGATTGTAAAATTTTGTCACTGATACTGGTTTAACAAAAAATTGTCACACAGGTCAATGTAAGGAAAAATTTGTTTTTACAAAAGAGTTACTTGTTTTAGATTGAACACTCTTTTACCAATATTAATGCCAGTAATGCTTATATCTGAATGTCCCTAGGGAAAAATAGTGCTGATAGAACTTTTAGAACTTTCTAAAAATCAAATAATACCTGTATTGGTGGGGCACCCCAATGTTCTCAAAGTGCTTTGTGTTTGTTGTGACTCACAGTTTTGTGAAACAGCTGTGCTTCTCACACGTTCACAGCTTGAAAGAAGAAAGGGGGGAAAGGTCATGGTCCTGTTCCCATAGATTTGCTCCCATCAACTCCCCTTGCTATAGACTATAGGATACTGGACCTCTAGTGGCACAGAGGAACCCACTGGAGTCCTAGGCCTGAAGAAAATCCCATTAATTGGGCGGAGAGGTAGGCATTGATCTAGGACAGGTCAGGAGTGCAACTGGCCTTTGTTCAGAATGTGTTAATGGGGGCAAGGAAGCCTTCTGTTAAGGGGTCTCTCACAGACTGCCAAGGACAAGTCCCTTTCAAGGCCATTGTGTGCTGTCAAGTATTGCCTCTTCATTAATGAACTCCTCATTGATCTGTTGCTGCGTCCACAGAGGATGACAAGTTTCCCAGAGGTGCCTTGTAATCGTGTTCTACTGTCACTTTGGCTTATGGATGCAACATAGTTAGTGTGAGGAAAATGACTTCTAATGTATGATTGAAGCTGGCAGCGAGGATTTAGCATACTGTGGTTTATTGCTTTAAATGTAGGCTAATAGGGTGGCATGGTTCTTCAGTGCATAGTAATGACAATTCTTTGGCTTTGAATCATCTATGTATTGGGCTGATATGGGAATGATGCAGAAATGCGATATTTTCTGAAACAGAGACTTGATCTGCTTGTGAATACAGTGAATTCAGTGCAGACTTTTTGCACAGTAACCTAGCATTGCCTACATTTCTGCTTTTCTGTAGTGCAAAAAATGCACCAAATATTGGTTTAAATTATCTGAACAGCTGTACAATGTCTATTTTTAAAAATCAATTATCAGTCGGACGATTATTATACATACCTTGTGTATTTTTTTACATTGTTTTTATTTTTGATTTATTACATATTTATTACATTGAATAGCTTATGAGGTTTAAAATTCTTCCATGATCTAATATAACTTATTATTCAAAGTATAGCCTCACTGTCCAAAGAAAACCACTTGATCTCCATTTTTGTAAATTAAATTTTTATTTATCTGGATCAGTGAAACTTTAATGATGAACAGACCAATAAAAATGCTCCAAAATCATTTGTTCTGAAACGTTCTTCCATTAATTTGCTTTAGAAGCAAGGGAAGGTTTTGCCTTATGCTGAAAAGTTACAGTTTTGAAGAGAATTGTTTTTTTTCTTGGCATTGACGATATGCAAGTTTAAAGTTCTCCATCGCTATGTTGGTTGTCATGTAACTTCAATTCCTGTATCTGTCCTTTCAAATGAAAAGCGCAGTGCAAATGCAATTTAATGACATTTCACATCTGTCATGCACTGAGTTTGCAATGCTATGGTCACATTTCATGGACATTAATTTTTTCCTACTTTAACCCCTGTATGGAAGCAAATGTATCAATTTCATATGTTATGAATATAACTAAAACTACAAATACACACAGTTACAAGAGAAAGCTTGAAAACATCACTGTAGATTTCATCAGCTTCAGCTGTGTTAATACAGGTGCTTGGGTGATCCATCTGTCGAGACTTTGCTGTCTTATAACCTAATAAAGAAAGCCATTGCTCAGCATCGCTCGCTCAACAGTACATGACTGATTTAATGATTTTATTAGTCCGCCACTGTAAGCATCCAGCTGAAAAGCAGATGCTCTCTTCTGCAGGCAGCGAAAGAGCTTGTAGACTGGTATAAAAAAAGCACAGATGTCACCTGCGTGTCCTCAGTTTGGCAGACTCCCTGGTGTTTGGCAACAGTTCTATTTTTAAAGCAGCTGAATTTTTAATGGAGCAAAAAGCCTGCAGATGCCCGGCAAGTGCAGAGCACCAGCGCCTACCGAAATCAGGCCCTTCAGCTGGCCCCAGCTTAAAAAGAGCAATCAAACTTCTGCCCGACTTCAAAGCAGTGCCACTCGAGCTCCAACAATGCACACTCCCTCATATGCAACCATGCCACCACATGCTCTTTACTTTTCTCATCCCTGATCTTTTCCAGCTGAAGGGAGTAAAGGGGGGAGCGAGTGAGGGAATAGCTGAGCAAAATATCACATTTTAACAGTTTTCCCCCTACCTAAGATGCAAAGTGCTGCTGAGCTTGCTACTATAGTTGTATATGTGATCTTAGAAGTGAATGTAGATAAATAAGCTAATAATCTACTGATCACACTGTACACACTGCTCACATAAAAAGCTCGTAGACCAAATTCAGGCCTTGTGGTGGTCGCTCTTTGTTTGTAGCTATTATGTAGATTTTTGTCAATTTTTATATGTAGGATATGCACTGATGTCACTTTCTCACCGGAATACGCCACCTCATTCCGACTAAGTTACAAATCATACTGCAACATGGCTGCCATCAGTAGGTGAACATCGAAACTAGGAAAAAAATAAAAATAGTCTGCTTACATTAAAGGCAGTTGGACTCAACAGTGATCCTTACAACTTACCACATAACCAGTGGTCCATGTACATTGACGTGGCCAAGAATCGGATTTCCTGAGTAGCTGATTTTGTTGGCGAGGAAATGCACAAAGCAAAGCCTGAAGGCATACAAGTGTCAGAATGTCAGGATTAAAAATATCAGGATCCACGTCCATGGTTTACTGGTCCTGGGTCACTGGTAAAGTTGTAAGGATTAATGTCCAGCAAGAATTTAAGCAGATGATCAATTCAAAAGAGCATTGTTTCTGTGAATTGCACAACCTCATTTGCTTCTCTTTTCTTAAGCTTTCTGTTTGTAAAACGTTCGCACAAATTTGTTTTTTTTTAAAAAAGTCTAATTTCTCTGCCACTCATCATGTGCAGGGCATATTGTTAGGAGTTGAATGCAAGCTTATTTGAGATGAATTGCAGAAAAAAAATTCCACAGATCAAAAAAAAAGTGTCATTCAGAGTGACTTTTACAATTAGAGGGAAACTTCCAGGGTCAGACTTCACAGTGCGGATGACAGCAACCAGACATCCAATGCTTTTTAAGTCTACTGAAGCTACCTTACAGAAAGTTACTACTGATGCCTGAGGCATTTTTTGGAGATTTATTGTTAGTTTTTTTTAAAAAAAGCACTCCAAATTGAAACACTCCTTTTAACTATAGCATTAGTGGGGGGAGGGGCTAAACTGGAGTCTGAAAAGGCCCATGCATGTAGATGTTTTTTAACAGATACACAGATAAAGGCTGCTTTTGTTGTTTAGTTATTTTATATGGGCTGTATGCACTGAGGAATTAATGATAAATAAACTTTATAAGTATGATATTAAATCCTTATTTGAGAAAAGCAACAAATTGTTCTCGATATTGGCTTTTTCATGCTGGAAAGTGAGTGTTGAAAGGCAAAATAATACCAAAACAACATGAATTTCCAATTAATACTTTCTTCCTATTTTCCATTATCAGTATTACATAAAAACTTAGAAGACGTGTGTAGCAAATAAAATGTTCTGAGTAGACGTTGTATCCCCTGGTTCCCATCACCATCACTATAAAGAAATTTCTCCACAGTGAATGAACTCTTTCACATCAAAAGACTGGCATCTGAACTATGCAGAAATTCTGAAATATTTAAGGAAATTTTCTCTTAAAAGCCTAATGAGGTTTGAGGTGAGTGTGTGATGATTTAGACATGCACTTGCATTATTTTACATAAGCTTCTGTTGCTTCTTAGATATTTTTTGGCCAATCTTTGTGCTGTAAAAAGTTTCCCTCAAATTTCTTCATTTGAAAGAAGTAGAGGTGAAAGTTTGATTTGGGGAGTGGTCCCCCTGCTTTATTTGAGTTTATGCTGACAAACGATGCTAGACATTAACGTTTAATTCAGACCACTTTCCATTTTGTTAGACTTAAGGTTAAGAGCAGAGGATAGTGGTCCTGGATAGGAGCTGCCCTTATATACAGTGAGTGAGGAGAGCTAAGGGCTGTTGTTTACATGCCTGATTCCTATCAGCCAGACACATTTGGCCTTCATTTCCTCATCTACAGCATTTTCATCAGCCCCCTGCTGTTTACAAACTTCACCCAGCAGTCGCTTCAAAGTCTGGTGTAGTCTCTAAAACGGACGCGTGATCTCTTGCCCGTGCTTCTCCTCGACTACACGGCAGTTTTCAATTAAAGTCAAAAGCTGAGTCGGGACTTTGACATAAGCTCCTATTCGCATATGCCAGCACACAGGTTTCAGATGTCCATTATTTTAGCCGTCACATCAGGTTCAACTTTACTCACTTTACCAGTTTAACTGGTGTCACATTTGTCCATTTGGCTAAAAGTAGCTGATTGTTTGGGTCACACCCTGAGGTTTGGCATGCACTAGCTCTTTAGATGTTTGTATTCCACTAGACCTCTTAAATCCAAAGGCAAAAGAGGGGCAGGCTCCTCCTCTGCTGCCCAGGCTTGATCTGCCCTGAAGGTCATTCCCATAATTCTTGCTTTGGAAGATGTATTAAAAGTGCAAGGCTTTTTCAGTGCTAAATACAAGCCCCATTTCTGGAAAAGCTGGGAGAGTTTGTAAGATACAGTAAAATCAAGGGTGTGAGATTTATCAATTCTCTTGAACTTTATTGAACTGATAAAAGTTCAAATAAATGATTTCCAATGTTATTACTGAACAATTAAAATGTGGTCTGTAAATATAAACAAATACAGAATTTGATGCACAATTGGGACAGGGGGATGTTTACTACTGTTACATCACCTTTCCTTTCATTTACACTATTTGATTGTTTAGGAACTGAGGAGACTAACTGTTTCAGTTTTGCAAGTAAAATGTTTGTCCGTTCTTGACTGATACAATACTTCAGCTGCTCAAGAATCCATGGTCGCTGTTGTCTGATGGTTCACTTTATGTGCCATACATTTTAAATCTAAACACACTCTCATTGTTTATGAAGCCACATTGTTGTAGCACATGCAGATTTAGGCCTGACTTTGTCTTACTGAGATCACCTTGATGGCAGTATATGTCTCTCTAAAATGCCAATATACACCTCTGTATCAAAGGGATTTTTACACACAAGCAAGTCACCTGTGTTGTAGGCACTGTTACACCCCCATTTCCATGACAAATGTTGGCTTTTACACCTTTTAGTGATGGCAGTATTGAAGGTCCATTTTGTCTTTGGCACAGTAAACTCGATGTGTGTTTTTTTCCAAAAACAAGCTGAAACATTGACTCACCTGACCCCAGTATGTAGCACGTTGTGCAGCAAGCAGAACTGAATTTTGGCATTTTCTTTGTGTAAAAGAGTTTCCGGTTGTATTCCTTGATGCAGTGGCGGACTGTGTTAATTGGAAATGGTTTTCTGAATTACTCAAAAGCCTATTTGGCTACATTTATTACAGTAGCATGACGATTTCTCATCTAGTGCCTTCTGAGGGCTCTTAGGTCATGCATGAAACAGTGATTTCTGGCCTTGCCCTACAGAGACTGAAGTTTCTCCAGATTCGCTGAACCTTTTTATAATATTATGTACTGTAGATGCTAAAAGACCTATTTTTTTGCAGTCTTGTGTTTTTTCTGTGAAATGGTGAGCTGCAATCCAGCTTTGCTTCCAAATCCTGAGCCTTTGGTGATGCTCCTTTTATTTCATTATTTATTTTAGTTCACCTGCTTATTGTGGAATGTTTCCAAGTGGTGCAACTTCTTTTCTCTTTTCAGGTCTCATTCTGTATGCGTACAACAATGAGGCTTTGTAGATACAGTTAAAAAAAGTAATTTAAATAAAAAGGAACCACCCACACCAAGTCATTGATTTAGAGACTTTTTCAAAGCCGTTATTGTTTCATGATTTGGGAAGTGTTTGTAATAATGTGTGTGCTAGAAGACGCTAAATATTTGAGGGTAGCAGCAAAAAACATCTTCAACATGAGGCAAAATATGAAAAATCATGGGTAACCACCCTTACAGAGTGCAGTTCTGTTTCCATAAGAAAGCAGGGGCGAAGGGAGGAAAAACACCAACATGACCAGTCTGGACAAAAAAAGTTCATGAGTATCACCTGTAAAAGCAAAAATTACCCCAGGTACATTTAAATCTGTGTAGATTGGGTTTTAGCAGAAATGTTTTAACTTTAATGAGAATGGGCGGTGCCAAATTACTGTAGGCTGAATAAGGCTATAATGTAAATGTATTGTTTGTTTGTTTTTAATCACATGTGCAATAGTAAAAAAAATTCAAAATGACATGTTTCAGTAGAGAACCTTCTGTATGTGGACTGTGGGCTGGAAAATGAGTAATCCTTTTAACCATTAGGAAATTAATTCCTTTAAAATTAGTTCCTTGGTTTATTTAATAATTAAGGAATATTTTATTGGTTGATTGAATTTGAGAATCAAAAAATGTTGTTGAACATTATAATTGTAAATGTAAGTCCTCATGCTTGTATGGTGACAGCCCTACTAGAGACTGGAGTCATTCCTTGAAACTAGTAGTGAAATGACATCTATGTAATTTACCATGGGCCGACGTGGTTGACCTCCGTGTTTGGTTTCCTTTGTTAGATACTGAAGTGTGTACCTTACTGCATACAAACCCACAGGGACGTAAAACAAGGGCTTCCTTTTGAAGTGGCCATTGAAGGGCAAAAGGTCTTTCCTGATTGTAAGTGCTTCTCTTCAGCCCAAATGGAACTGGCCATTGATGTAAAACGATGTTGTAACTGATGGGAAAACACACTAGGGAGTCACCTTCCTTGGCTTTCTCTTCACAAGCTTAATTACTTCATTTGAATTCCAGGCTAAGTGTGAATATTGGCAGTAGCTGCTGGTGCTAAGTGTCCACTGGGCAGTTTCGCTTTAGTAGTTTCCACAGAGGGGCTCCAACCCAGCCGTTGTGTATGTGTGTGTGTGTGTGTGTGTGTGTATGCATGTGTGTTCTCTCTCTTGCCTTTTCAACTCAGACAAAAGAGTCTTTGTTGAGATTAACCGTCAGCTAGCATGGATAGCATGCTCCATAGGCCACAGCAAGTTGTTTTCTCTCTGGTGAAATGAGTCTTACTGTTTGTGTGTGTGTAATAGTTTAGTTATCATATGGGACTTTATTATTATTATTATTATTATTATTATTATTATTATTATTTCATACAATGAGTTTCATATATCTAATACAGACAGGATATATTATTACATACTGGTAGTTACATTTATCCAGTAAATACAGGATATATTGTTATTACATGTTGGTAGTTACATATATA
>JBBPDA010000001.1:46797611-46838093 GCA_037974385.1 Arnoldichthys spilopterus
ATAATTGACATTTGTTATTACATATAGTGATTTACATAATAATTCAAATACAGAAAGAATATATTATATAGATGATAGATGGAGATGGATGGATGGATGGATGGATAGATAGATAGATGGATTTATACTTTATTGATCCCAAGGGATGTTTAAGGAGCTATTGGTAAGGCTGTCATTCACATTGGTGCTGGAACTGTGAATTATTAGATATAGGGAATTACATATAACCAATACATATGGCTATATTGTTATTATGTATGGGTAGTTACATCTATATTGTCTGTATTGAAACACAACCTCTTATCTCCAGATAAAAAGTAGCTTTACTGTCAGTGTATGCTAATATAAGATTATTATTTCTGGGTAAATTTATTAAAGTTAAGGTAAAAATAATGTTGGACCGTTTCTACTGAGCTATTCGTTGTGGAATTTTCACACAACAGAAATGGTCGGTTGGTAGTTCCAAATTGTGTAAAAAGAAAAGAAAAAACATGACTAAAATGGTAATATGAAGTTTTGTTCTGACAGCAGCACATACACACATTCTTACTTATTGCCTATATGTATGAAACATAACCTCATCTCCTGTACAAACTGTTGCGCTTGTAAGAGCAGCGCGAGTGAGGCTGAGGGGCGCGAGAGCAGAGCTTTAACCTGGCTAACACTGCACACTTGTTGTTATGGCGTAATTAGTGGCCGTCCTGGGGGAGGTTCTGTTTGTTCACCTCTCGTCAGCTGCTGCTTAGGTCAGTCCCGTGACACTGTGGGAGACTAGACTCTGCCCTTATTCCACACATACGCATGCACACCTTCTCTTCACGGCCTTAATAAAACGTGTCTGAGCTATTGAAGAGCATTATCATGCCTTGTGAAATCACTCCGCCAAAGCCTGTGGTTATGTCATTGTAATAGCTTCACCATTTATGATGAGCCTTACTTATGTCAGCTGCCTTATGACCATCTGTTATCAAGCAGTGCAAAAAAAAAAATGTAATTCTGTTTCCCGGCCTACAGTATTTTCTGTAGCTAAAACAGTCATTTCTATTATAGTGGAGCCAGCTACAACTGATGTCATGTCTTGTTTGAATAAAGCAGAATGAGCTCACAGGACAATAAAAAAAATCTCTTCCTCCCTCAAAGAGCCACTGGCTTTGTAAAGCAACTGGCTTTTATTTACCATCCGTCAAGGCAGCCCAGCCTAGTCTACAGTCTAACCCAGCCTAGCCCTACTCAGCTCAGGCTAGATTGTGCTAGGAGTACAGCAACAAAAGGAATGTGCGCTGTGCTCTGATCATGTGCTTCTAAATTAGTTGCAGCTTTCCTCACTTCTGTTTCTCCCCTCCTCTCGCCTAGCAAGGTGGTGTACAGCTGACTGGGGTACCAGGTCATGCCACGTGGCTGTTGTTCAACTTACTGACCCTATGTGTTACTTTTGGACAATTTGACCTAAATGAGTGAATTCTTTTGAGGAGCTTTTGAGAATGGGTGCTATTTAATAGCAGGTATTCTCTAGGCATGGGTCAGTTAGTGATGTGAAAGAGACATTGAGACATTGTGAGCAGTGGGCAGCTCTCAACAGCGTGGGAGCCGCAGGGAGCAGTGTAGCAGGATGGTACCTTGCTCAAGGGTACCTCAGGATGCACAGTGAGTTAAAGATCAAGCCATGACTTCTTAATAAAAGTAGGTATGGAGTTGCCCCTGTGAAGTAAAGGTATCCATCAAGCAAGCGGTACAACCACTGAGGTACTAGTGAGCAAGGTACCGTCCCCAAGCACCGATTCCCTGGGTGCTGCCCAAGTCAGCTGCCCACTGCTCCTACATGGATGGGTCAGATGCTGAGGTTGCATCTCGTGTGTGCTGTGCCATGGTGTGTTCACAATGACAAGTAATCACTCACTTACTTTCATAGTAAAGTCTCAGGCTGGTGAAGTCCATTTCAGAACCTTACTCTATCATTTTAACTAGTTCAAGGTTGGTTTTGTATGTTGTCCTCTTCTAATGGTCAACTTTTTTTTTTCTTTAGTTCCTTCACTGACAGGATTTTTTGGTTATATTTAGTTGATTTCTTTCTTCCCTCTATCCTTACAGCATTTTTGGTGCCACCGGCTGCTAATAAATCCCAAATCCTAATAAATTCACCCACATGTTTAACAGTTGGTGCGGTGTAAGAAAGTAAGTAATGTTTATTTATGAACTGTTGTCGTCACATCCCTGACAATTTTAAATGCTAACACGTAGAGGTGAGTTTTGAGCTCCGTTTTAAAATGTGAGAGGTGCCTTTGATCTCTTTAGGTAAACTGTTCCAAAGCCTTGGAGCAGTGAATGCAAATGCACAGTCGTGCTTTGTCTTTAATCTAGAACATGGAACAGTCAGAAGCTGCTGAGAGGTTGATCCTTTAAGCTAGAAGCAGAGCGTAAATGTTTTGCATGTCTTGTTCTTTTACTGCAATGCTTCTCCTTTGATCACACTTAAAGTTACCTTCTGATGATCCTTCAATGTAGTTGAACATCAGTTGTGTCAAATATAAAAAAATCTGCAGCCACACCAGGCCTTTGCAGATAAGACTGGACAGCCCTGATGTAAATGATGTTTGTGCATCAACACTGCACAATGGCCCAGTGTGTCACTGTTCCCTTTGCCAGCCAGATCTTCCTGTAGTGAGTAATGTGGGGTTTTACTCTCCATACCTGACCTTCCTGCAATGACAGAGTTTTTTTTTTATTCTTCTCTTGCTTTGTAAGAGTCAATTACATTTAGTTTCAGATCTCTGAGTCGGCTCATTAGGCGAGCTCATGGCTGAGGAGTATAAGCACAACACCCTGAGAGGTTTGTAGGTTCACAGAATTTATTGTGATCTGGAATTGTTGACACCTGACGTAGACTGATGAGCCCATAGAACTTCATGTTTCAGTCCCTTAGATCGGTTGGCCCTTTCTTCTTCTTAAGTGGAGACAGGGCTACTCACGTCATTTGGATCATCAGGTGGGCACCCTCTTTCATCAGTGTTGATTGGCCCACAACAACTCCAGAGAGCTCAACAGCAACACCCAGCATCCCAGGTGCACTTCTCTCTGCTTTTGCCCTCTTTCGGGTTTTTCTGCTTTTCTTTCTGCCTGGGATTCTGCCAAATCCAGTTGCTCCTTCATTCAGCTGCTTGAGCTAATGACCTAACTGATGCAAAGCCTGGCCTTGAAGACTAAAGGAGACTAAATAAGTTCTGAGCCATTACAAGAAAATAATAGTAGTGGATTGACTGACAGGCTGCTCAGACTTTTGCACATGAATTTTGTTATAAAATTATTTCACTGTAAAATCCAGGAAATAAATGGTACCTGTGCCTTCAGTATGTAGAAATGTGTCTTTCTTTTCACTTCACTAAGGGTGCCTAAACTTTTGCATGCAGCTCTACCTGTGGTGAAATATTTATGTTTTTTTTTCAGTATTTTCATATAAATGTTTACACTGTGATGCATCCCTACACCTTAGTAAACACTGTACAACAGGGATAGGCAGCTACAGTTCTGGAGGGTCAGAGTCCATCACAGTTTGCCATTTTCCTTCTCAAACACACTCACTAAACCTGGCAATTGATCAGGCATGTTTGAGCAGGGATATCAACAAACTGTCCTGGACACTGGCCTCCAGGTCTGCATTTGCTCACCCCTGCTCTACATCTTAGTGTACACTTCAAAAATTGTAAATTGTGATGAAATTTTTATTATTTTGTAGGCCAGTATGAGATTCCAGTGTGAACAGGTCATGGTCCTAAAGTGACCCACCTGAACAATAAAGACATAACGCTGCTGTAACAAGGTGAAGGCAGCTGAAGTCAGCCTTTATTGTTTCATTTACTAGTTGAGGTGCAGTGTAAAATAACTTTCAGACAATGGCAAGCAGAGGATGTGGAAAGCCTCAAAGAGCCAACTTTTTAACTCTGGTCTCTGTGGAGCCATGGCTGCTACTGGCTTCTGTAAAGAGGCGTGTGGATGCAGAGTAGAAGTCATGAGTGGTGGGATCTTAACATGAATGGTCACAATAGATCAGACCTGTGTCTGATTTACAATCACATATGAAAGTGCCCCAAATCTGAACTAAAAAGATCAGATTCCATGTGATCCGTGCTCTTCACACTGTTATTAATAAAACAATTCTGATTCACATAGAAGCAAAATAAATCTAATCTGGGCCACTTGTGTTTGGTGAGATTCTCACAGTGGTCTACAACAAACAGTCTGGCACAATACATAATAGTGTGTATTGATAACATACATGATTTTATGCACATGATGAGTCATGATTTTGCTGTGGTCATCGTGTACGGACAGCCTGCATAGTATGTTTTGGTCATTGTCATCATTATATTGACCTAGGTAACCTTGGGTTGCAACTTGCAAATAAGGCTTTAGTTTTTTTTTTACTACATACTGTAAACATCTGTGTACTGTGGTCCAATCACAGTTATCAACATTTCAGTTGGTGGTTTAATAAAGTAAAAAAAACTGTATTTTTAATATACAATCGGGGTGTAAGAAATAGGGGTGTACAGCATAAGTTTCATCATATATTCCATATATCCATTTTTGATACTCTAAAATTTGCAGTGATGCAATTTGTTTCAATACTGGGGAATGCAGTCAGTATATAATATGGTGAAATTTCACGTAATCGGCTACATGTCTATGATCTCACGCATGCAAACATTAATCTGCACATTTTATTATTAAAGGTCAAATACAGCAGTGTAGTTGTAGCAGAAGTGGTTTCTCAGTGTAAAACACACAGTAAAATAAAGTCAAATGAATTGTGGAATAAACACACATCGATTTTTGTCATTGATACATCAGGTCATGGACTATTTAGGTCCCAATCTAATGCTCTAAACACAAGCTAATATGTTAGACCCATGCTAATACATTAGCCACAAGCTAACATGCTAGTCACGATACAACTGTACAATATGATATATTTTTACATCCCTAATTGTATCTCAAATGCAATGTATTTTTGGTGCTGGAAGACTCAGAAGAAGAGCATAAAGACGATTACTTCATTGTCATTCATTACTGCTGCTCTACTAAGCACACAGCTGTTGACAGAAGCGTCTCTGCTTATGGAAAATGTGGCATTTTAAGGCACTTTTCCTGTCACCTTGGCTCTGTGTGCATGTACACATGTATTTAACTCTTTGTGAGGACCAAATGTCCTCGTAACCATAAGAATACAGGGAAATTGTTTATTTTAGAAAAAATACCTGACAGAACAAAAATATTGTCTTTTGTTTACTTAGGTTAAGGTTAGTTTTAGGTTTAGGTGTCGGTGTATTGTTGCTGAAATACAGTATTACAGAAGTCAGTGGAATGTACTCACAAAGATAGTAGTACCAACCTGTGTGTGTGTGAGAAAGAGGAAGAAAGAGCTGCGATCTAGGTCTGGAAAAGGGACCCCTGCTGTCATCCCAATCGGCCTGATGGAGCGGACAAGGTGTGGCCCCACAGCATTAGCGAGAGGGGGGCATGCCTTAGCAATCATGCTAATGGGGGCGCACACACACTTCATATTTGAGTGGACGCCCTCTCTTACACTCATCTGTGCACTATGAAGCATTTCACAAATGTCACGACTCTTTTTGCCTCTTTGAAATTCGTATTATGATCCCACATGTTGAGCAGACTCCGTCTCTTAGAAGAGAACAGCAGCTTTTAGAAAAGCATGTGGGTAAAGGAGCATTATGCCTTAATACATTTATACTGCCACATTTATATCTATTCGTCCTTTTATTGTGAAAGGAGGTTCAGTCAGGGACGTGCTTCAGTGCATTCTCATTCAGCTTTGTGTTTGAAACTAATTAGTCGTGAGGGTCCCGGCACACCCACGCTTCTCTTTTATCAGCCGTCCCATACTGTGTAGTGTTCTGGGTCTGTACTATTAACTGGTGCCTAGAGTCTAGACCACACACAGTAAACTCATCACGGGGATATATGTAGTTTATTTCCTTCTTTTATTAAAGCTGCTGCTGTTTCTGAACATTATGGACAAAATAGTAATATTGTGACGATATTCCTCCAAAAAACTATAATAAATAATAATAATAATAACCATTATTAATAACTATAAATAAAAAAACTGATTATCTTCTCATTTATTTATTTATTTATACATACCACTGCAATACTGTCAATGTGTTACTTATGAATTTGAAATTGATATTTTTTAAGCTTAATGTAAGTAAAGTAGGCTACATTCCCTGGTCCGCATGTGTGTCTCCTGACAGTTGTGCATCCTTGTTTCATGCACCACCTGCCTTGAGAAAGTGCAGCAAGTGACTGAAGTGGAATGATGCAGGTTAAACAATGGCAAACAAGCGAGAAAGCCGATGTTAAGTGTTGCAACAGAAATTAGCTGTAATTATGCCATGTTGGCTCTTTGAAATTGAGGAAATTGTGCCTGAAAAGTTCTTGAAACATCCTTGAATTTGATGTTTGTGTGGGTATACAGTAACTAACAAAAAATGCTCCAC
Organism: Arnoldichthys spilopterus; assembly: GCA_037974385.1. Lineage (NCBI taxonomy): Eukaryota > Metazoa > Chordata > Actinopteri > Characiformes > Lepidarchidae > Arnoldichthys > Arnoldichthys spilopterus. The sequence goes on from JBBPDA010000001.1 coordinate 46,804,130, forward strand.
ATGTGGCTGGTAGAGGAATCACACTGGAATGTAGCTTTAAGTTGTTCAGGTTTCATGTGTGTAGGGCCAAGACTTTGCTTTTGTGCTTAGTTCTGTACGTTTTACGATTAAGTTCATCACGAGGCAACATCAGCTACAAGCAGCAGTGTCAGGTCTCACACAAGAAGTAAAGCATGCCAAATCTGCTACACCTCTGTTCCACTCTGTTGGAATATTTATATGCCTAACCAAACATCTGGCGCTTCATTAAACCTTGGAGTTTAATCAACTCTGTGTCTCTCCCTGCAGTGAAAGGGGTAATAGGATTCTACATGGCCTTTGTTGATTGTGGTTCAGGATCCTGTTCAGACTGCTTCGCGGTGCTGCCCTGAAGGCGGGGAAAAGGGGGTGGTTGCTGCGGCTCATTTTGAGGATGAAAGTAGAAAGGAGACTTGCGCTGTCATGACACATGTACTGCAGCAGACCCCCCACCCTTCCACCAGGGTGGGTTCGAAGAGAGTAGTGTTACTGGTGTTGGAGTTCAGACTGGATCCAGTGCAGTGTGAGGGGGGAGGGGAAGTATCCGAAATATGCCTGGCCAGCACAACTGCTTTGTTTTCTTTGCCTAATATAAGTGGGGGGGGGGAGGGAGGGGGGATGGGGCCAGCCCACGCTAGACATGCCGTCATCAAATATTTTGCGGATCTGCAAACAATGGAGGCCAAGTCATCTCTAATCCCAGAAGTGCGAAAGCCCCTCCAGTCTTTCTATCTTGAGGCGCTTCGTCACAATGTCTAATTGGAGAGGAAACCCCAAAGTTCGGTTTATTCACAACATTGTCATCATAAAATAAAAGACACGTTATTTTTTATTTGTTTTCAATATTTGGAAAGATTGTGTGAAAATATCAGGGTGAATATGCCAATAGAAATGTCAAGAGTGTTTTAAAGTTATATTAACACGTTCATCGTCAGGTCAGGGAGGATACTGGAGCCTATCCCAGTGCTCACAGGACATAGAAACCCCCTGGATTGGTCACCAGTCCATTGCATTGCAGACAGACAAACTCACACCGTCACACCTAGGGGCAGTTAAGCATCTCAAGTCCATCTAATGTACATGTCTTTGGAATAGCGATTGTCATGATACACATATTTTCAGTATCAATATGATCTTGAGGTCAAGATTAGATTTTTGATCGTTTGTGTTAAAAATGTTTTGACTCCACACAGCTGTAATTATACACAGTACAGATTGGATTAGCTCTGAGTTTGCTATAGCAGCCCTGTAACAAAAAACCATGAAAATCACAGCAAAAATGCCATGAATTCAGCCCTAGACTTTTGAGTGTGGATGCATAAGCTAGATGCCAGGTCCCTCCCACTTTGCCCATGATGTTTTAAAAATAGTAGTGGTAGGTAGATATGATGATATTTATCATTATTGTTATATACTGTGGTCGCAATATGCTTTTCTGAGTATATCTTGATATCATTAGATATCAATAAAATATCATGAAAAAAACATCATTACAAACACTGTCGAACTTCATGTTTAATTTTAAGAAGCATCATTAGTCTTGTTTAAGTGAACCAATTGCACTGTGGTGTGAAAAACACTGAATAACAATTATTTGTACTTATACATGATTTTTAGAAAAGATGGCACTGTTTACTCTTTCTTTTGTTCCATCTTAATACATATCGTGATATTGTGGATATCAGGGAAATTTCTCAAAAATATCGTGATAAGATTTTTGCTAAAATATTTCATTCTTTAGGAAATCTTATTGACACATGACAGTCCATGTTCTTTATTTTTTCTTTGGCATCTGATTAGTTTGAACAAACAAAAAGCCACTAGTGCCACATTTCAAATGGCACATATATAAGAGATTGTACTGTATTAACATCCTTATCAGAGACATGGCATGAAAATGAGGGGCACCTTACCCAGCTATTACATTTCATTTAGTTCATCAGAAAAAGCTCCCTAATGAGTTCAAGCTGAGCTCTTATCTGTTTCATACTCACTGCAGTGAACAGAACATTCCTACTAATCGAAATCTACAAGATTGTCTGTGGTTTGGTTCGGGTTGAGTGAGTTTTAAGGAGATCATGCAGTATTTGCCCTTCACCTGCTAATTGTCCTTCAGTGTTTTGATTTTTAGACCTGCAAAATGGGGCACGTGTGTTAAATCTGTGAGCAGGCCAACACTGGCTTAGCCGGAGCCAGACAGCAGATGTGGGACTTGCTTTGGTCAGCCGTTTTGGAGCTGATGGCTAGTTGTGGTTGGGTAGTTTCACCAGGGCTGGTGACCAGAGGTGGAGGCCGGATGCTGGCAGACACATAGGCAGGATGTGTGTTGGTGTGCGTGGTGGTGGCTCTGGATAAGCAGTTTCCCGTTTAGGAATTTCTTGCAGCGTATTTATTTCTATTTAAGGGGACTGTATCATTTCTCTTGTATTTTATTTTCTTCCATGAGGTTCTCTATTTTTCTGGTTTTGTGTAAAAAAACAGTTCTAATGCATCTTCACTTTGCCATTTTTCTTACTGGGCCTTTGAGACTAGTACATATACACAGGAACAGATAGACATATATACACATATGGATATTATTAATTATTGTATCAAAGATACAAGGATTTGGTCCGTCAATGGCAATGTGTAAATGACCTCTGTTCTGATTTTCTGAACTGTATTATGTATTCAAAAAGTGGTTTGGCTCAGACAGTCTTACTCGCAGCTTGAATGGGTGGGTCTTCTATTGCTGTACTATATTATTTCAGACACCACCTGACAAGGTGGATATATGTAAACGTTTTGGTTTTGTGACCTCACAACAGCGAGCTGAAAATTGACTAATTTTGCAGCTTATTTTTCATATATGTCTATATGAGAGTGAATGGCACAATTTAAAACTAGCAATGTTGACATACTACATCCAAGTATTTTAATAACCTGAGGAATATTCATTTTTCTAAAATATTGACCCTTTAGTTACATCAAAAACAGTGTTAGTTTTTGTACTAACGCAATATAACTTAGGCTAATAACTGGTAAAGGTATGTAATTATGAGTGATGCATTAAACTGTGGGCCCAGGTACAAGCCTTTAGAGTTTAAGAGTTTAATTGATCATTTTCTCTCTGTCGAGACCAATTTGACTTATGGTAGGTGGGAGTCCTTCTTGCCCCTTGGCGCTAGCTTACCCACTGTAAATTATGATGGGTTGTAGAAGCTTATATTATCAGCCACTGGTCGTGGGGGGGTACAGAGTGACACAGTGACCCCTGGTGAAGGCCTGGCAACCTCTGTGATGCTGTCCTCTCCAGACTGGAACAGCACAGATGGTGCCTGACGTCACACAACTAGTACCATTCATTCACTTGCTTTTCCCTTCCCAGCTACCCGACCAAAGTTGGCTTCTTCTAATCGAACGAGTGCCAGAGCAATTATAAAATCTGCAGTGTTTGTGTTTTTGACTAGTTACACACATTGATCCAATAGTAGGTGGTAAGTTTTGCTTTTGGTGGAAATTCTAGTCAATAAGGCCATGTCCAGCACATAGTAAACACCAAACAGAAATGCTAATATAAGCAGTATAAGAGATGTTACTTTCATGCCAGATGGCACAGCTTTTGTTCACAGCTACTGTACCTCAGTAGTGCCCAGGCTGGGATTTGAAACTGTGACCTTCAGGTCCCAAGGGCAATGTCCTAACCACTAGAACATTTAAATATAATATATATACATCATTTAAATATGATATAGATGTTTATGAAGAGTACGTTTTGAGTAACTTGAGATCTTTACATCTTTTATTATTTGTTGGCATCAAAGCATCTGGAAGCATGTATGCTGTCACAAAGTTGTTGATACAGACTATAAATGTAGATTCATTGTGTAACTCACTACATAATTAAATATTTAATTGCAGGGATTAGATATTTTTATTATTCCTTTTGAATAGTCTAGCAAAACAAAAATAATTCAACTTATAAGGAATAAGCAGACATGGTTGGCTTCAGCTAAAAGGAATTCCTAGATATCTTGTTCATGAGAGAGAGGGGGAGAGAGGCAAAGCACTGAGCTCAGTCCCATTTAATTCAGGGTATTATCTGGCTTCTGTCCATTTTTGACCTCACCCAACACACTTAATAGATATTACCTCACCCAGCACACTTACTAGATATTAATCATGTTGCCGTCTGCTTACTCTCGCTCAGTAGAGTGTAAGGGAAAATGCAGTAGCGGGATCTACTCTCTGTCTGTGCTTAGACATCACCACTTTTGACCATTTGAGAACATGCCCCTGGTGGATTTCTAATGTGTTTTACCATGGTAAGAAAATGCTGAAGTGATCTCAAGGGCAATTTGGCTTTGTTCTGTAATGCACCTGCCTTCATACAACAGCTTGTCAGGATCAGTTTCACCATGTTCACAATGCTTGGGAGATCATGAATGTTCAAGCCTTTTGTGGTTCACTTTTGATGAGTGTTTTATATGCCATGGAGCACAGTCGTCATCAGCAGCACGTTCCATAAAGAGACGGATGTAAACTACACCTGTTTTTTTTCTTTTGATGTTTAAATGAACATCCACCCTCAAGTGCTAGTCTCAGTTACTCAGCCCAACCCTTGTTACCGCAATGCACAATTGGGACATGATGACAGACAAATAAAAAAGAATGCCACTTCCAAAAAGACAGTGTTGTCATAACATCACTTCAATGGATGTGCCTCAGATCCCTCCCTTCTCAACAGCACACATTTTCCAGTCTGATGAGTGCTAAAGTGAAGGCTGTAATATTGGTAATACCAGCCAGTATACATACACACATACTGTATATAATCCCTATTCCTGGGATAGTGGGGACATTTTGTAAAATGTAATAATAACAAGAATGTGTCGCTTCTCTTGAACCTTTATTTATGTACCTTTGCCTGAAAAGCTACACTGTGCATGCAGAATGAAGCCTGACATTATCTTGCTGAAATGACCATGGATCTTCCTAGGAAAAACTGCCACCTTGATTGCAGCAAATGTCTCTCTAAAATCTCAGTATGCACCTGGGGCCTTCACACAGCTTTCAGCTCTTCATTAAGGTGGCATATACTTTTGGATTTGGTATGACTAATGCGCTCCTGCTATGACGGTCATTTAGAAATACAGACCCTATTGTCTAAAAAGTCTTCCTAATTAAGAAATTATTTCATAATTTTATATATAACCAAGTCATATAGTGTCCTTAACCACATAAACAAGTCTACACCACTAATCTTTTCTAAGATTAAGTTTTTGGGATGTATTTATGGAAATTATTTGTATGATTATTGACTGATATTGTGAGTTATTGTAGACAGTGTTTGTTAGCAGCATTAGCCTGGTAGCTTTAATGCTAAAATATTGAAAGAAAATGTGGACTCTTGACCTATTAATTACATTTGCAGTAAGTTAAAAATGTAGTAAATCAATTTATATTTGCCTGACTTTGTTTTTGAATCTGCTCAAAATTTTCCTCAATCAATCAGAAGAAGCTGAGGTGAAATAAAATGGTGCTAGAAGAGTTCGGATGAGGAGTTGCTGGAGAAGCTCTTCATCACTGATGATGCTTTTAGCATGTCTGGGGCTAAGTGCATAACTTAGCCAAGAGATGATAAAGGGGGATCGGGTAACGGTTCAAGTGCCTAAATACGCTGAGCGCTGAGGTCTAAGGTGATACTAAATGGGCGCTTCTGGATATAGTTTCAGATTACAAAGAGATGACTCCAGTAGTTTATTACTGTCCTCCAGCACTTACATCAAGTAGGATTTGTACATTATTCTGTATGATCTCTGAGCTAAAAAGGCCTGGAGTCTGTAAGCAAAAAGATAGAGAGCGTTTTAGATAGTTAGTAAAATGGTGTTGCCATAAGAGATCTCTACTTTTTTACGCAATTTTAATCAGCTGCTTTGTTTTACACAGAAGCAATAAAAAAGAGACCAAAATCTTCTGTGTAAAACAAAGCAACTGATTTAAATAGCAGCAGAATTATGTATATGTATATAAGTATGTGTTTGTGTGTTTGGTATTGTTGTATATATTTTCAATATATGTAATTATAAATGTGTATGTGTGTGTGTGTGTGTGTGTAGAAAGACAAAGACAGAGAATAAATGCCTTATACCAGTAAGCTGCTGACCAAGGTCACACAGGTCCTTTACTCGGGGTGAAGTTTAGGTCACTCCTCACCCCTTTCAATCTGCCCCACTTGTTACCCATTAATTCGGGCCAATAAAGAATATGCAAAGAAAGACTGAATAACTAAATCCATGCTGTTTCTCTTTTACAGCCCACCAAAATGCAAACAAAAAGTGTGGGTTCCATTCTCCGTTCCCTGTGAGGAATTTTTATTTGTGATATCTTTTCTCTCATCTTTGGCCTGTTATTTATAGCCCCCTTGTTTTCTGAGAAAGCTCTCATTGTGCTGGGCTAGCCTCTTTGCATTAGCCTCTGCCTTGCCACTGAGCGTGAAGGAGAGCATTGTCCATTCTTGCCCATTCTACTGAAACGCAATGCTGAGTAAAACATAGCATGGGCTGCGTCTGGGACACTAAGCCGCCGGGTGACATGTTTGGGGAAGAAATTACATGAAGCCTTTGCAATAAAAACTGGATTTGGGCTGTCTGGGTTTAGTGGCGGGTGTGCACAGTAATGTGGGAATGTGTTTGGAGAAATGAAAAGCAGTGTGTGTGTGGTGTGGTGTGGCCTAGGATGCTGAGGGTTGTGTTGAAGGATATGTAGGTGGAGATTGGGGTTTGGAGTCGATCTATCAGGAAATTAGCCTAAGATAGAGTTGCTTCTGGGTGTTGTCACTTGGAATGATGCTGAATGCCAAAAATAACTTGCTGGGCTAAACTGAACTGTATGAAGGACAATGTTGCTGTTTGAACAAAGTTTTGAGGTTTAGCAACTCTTCGTAATTTAAAGATATTGTTTGCACTTGAGCTGCAAAACTAATGTAGCTAACCAGTTGGAAGTTTATGACAACCAGTTGACATCATGCAAGCTATATATTATCCTTAAACCCATGTTAAGTAGCACAAAATAGACTGGCCTTTGTTGTTTCAGGCACTATTTAACATTCTGTTCTGGATTTAACTGGGCAAAAGTATATGTCATAGCTGAAAAATAAATTTAAATTAAATAAGCCAGTTTAAAGGCCTAAATTTGCCTGTAAGTTTTCCTTCATTGTGTTATTTTCCTGATGCTATTTTAATGCATTGGATGAAATACATTGAACAGTGTTTTGCACTCTGTGTGTGAGTGCATGCATGCCCTGCAGGGCTCCTGGTGCTTTCTCTACTGAGGCAGTGAATCTGATCAGGCCTGCCTGCTTCTTCTCCCCTGTGGAGTAGGGATTGTTTCAGCATATTTTTAGGATTCTGTTGAATAATGAATTACCTGGAGACAGTGGGGAAACATCCCTGCCATCACACACATATACACCTGCCAACCTGCCAGATACATGCAGAGAGAGATAAAACAAGATGGAGGAAGAGAGAGAAAGTTTGAAGTGGAGATCTAGGCCTGTTAACGGAGGTCTAGGCCTGGATATAGGCTAGAGGATGAAGGAATCTCTATTCTGTGTGATCAGTTGGTGGTGAAGATGGAAGGTGATTCATGTGCGATGTGTTATGCTGAAATCTTCGAATAAAGACGAAGAAAAGGCAGCGATTTTCCTCAAAATGCACAGTATCTCACAGGTCTGTCAGATATAGACATACAATACAATTATTACAGTATATTGCTGCTTGTCAAGGAGGCTTATACACAGACATTTTGACTGCAGAGGCTCAAGGGGAAACTTGAACAACTTGAAAATGAATTAACTTTATTTAGTTTACAGCAGATGGCGGTGACTCTTATCCAGAAACGTTTAATCTAGTTTTAAAGGAAAGCTGTGTTAGGAGTCTTGTCCAAGGCCAGAAAGGAGAAATAAATTCCAATCTCCAATGTCAGCTGTCTGACCCCTATGAACGAGTTGTAACTCTCTTTAAGCAGGTGGTCTCTTAAGGCCTCGGCATAGTTCATTCAGAGGCAAGTAAATTGACAGTTCTGAAGCATTCGTCACTTTTTTTTGCAAAACCAGATTAACATCTCCCCCTACAGGAAGTATTCCAAGGTCCATGTTACCTTGCTTAAATTATCTTACGCAATAGCAAGAATAACCTCTCTCTCTCTCTTTCTCTCTCTCTCTCTCTCTCTCTCTCTCTCTCTCTCTCTCTCTCTGTGTAGGCCTTGGATGTGGATCGCAGTGTGCTGTACAAAATGAAGAAGTCCGTGAAGGCCATTTACACCTCTGGTCTAGGTGAGTGATTATGACTCTTCTCCTTTAACACTAGTCTCTCAGTCCAGCTCTGATGATTCTCATATACTGTAGCTACAGTATGTATCAGAGTAATGGAAATGGAACATTTCCTTTCATGAACCTAGATGGCCTGGACTAGCCTTGGGCTTCATAATATTTATTACTGTATATTGTGATAATTGAAATAAGTTCCTATATTATGTAAAGTGTATGCTGATGAGGACTCATCTCAGTTTCTCCTCAGAGAACAATAGGTCAATGTGTCAGTTTTTCAGAGAAATTTCTTTTCACTGTTTCTGGATGGAGCTAACATGACCTAGATGAGTTAGAGCCTAGCCTGTAATAATAAAACATTTTCTCTAACGTCTTGAACATCTTCACATCCCTGGTATGGTTTGGTGTAATAGGTTTGCCTTTTGCTGACAGGTGTAATTGGTGCACAGGGTGGGGTGGAGTGAGATGGGGGTGTAGTAGTGTGTGTTGTGAGTGAAAGGGCAGACATGGTCCTGATTTATGGAGCTGAGTTTGCGTCTTGCTCCATCTGTTCTTCATATGTTGAGTGGAGTGTGTAGAGAGCTCTGCACTCTGGCTCTCTGCTTACACACGCACATTCAAGCCTTGAATCTCTATTGTGAAGACAAGGCTTCTAATTATGTTTGAGTACTGGGGCCTGTATTTATCTCCGTCATGCCCACTGTGACATTTGTGAGCTGGGTGTAGGGTGATGATACTACAGCCAGAGGTGTCCTGGAGTGAGTGGTTATTGCTGGCGAGTGTTTTGTTGAATGCATGTGTAGGTGTATGTGTGTGCGTATAAGGGCTGTGTTTTATAAAAAAATATTACAGCACATACATTATAATAATAAATGCTCACACTGTTTAACAGCGTAATTGATTCTCCCATAAGTACAATGTCTGTGTAAAAGTGGACATTCATTCAGTCATCAATCAGCCATAACATTAGCACCACCAGCCTTATATTGTGTAGGTCCTCCTCATACAGCCAAAACTGCTCTGCCTGTGGTGCACTGTTTTGTGACACTTTTCTATAATAGTCAGCATCCACACAGTAGCTCTTCTGTGAGATTGGACAGGCCAGGCTGGTTTTTGCTTCCTGTGTGCATCAGTGAGCCTTGGGTGCCCATGACCCTGTCACAGATTCACAAGTTGTCTTTCCTTGGATCGCTTTTGGTAGGTACTAACTAGTGCATACCTGGAACACAAGACCCGCCATTTCCGAGACTTTTTCATTTCCTCTAGCCATCACAATAAGGTCCTTGTTAAAATGGCTTGCCCATTTTTCCTGCTTCCAGCATGTCAACTTCAAGAACAGACTGCCCAATATATCCCCCCGACACGTGCCATTGTAATGAAATGCTAGATAGTCAATGCTATTCCCTTTCCCTCGGTGGTGCTAATATTATGGCTGATTGATATATACTGGCTGGCACGATATCAGTGTTTTGAGCACAGCCTTGTTAAGGCTTTACCGTCAAAGTGAACAAGCCTACCAACCAATATTTTTAGTTGACTATGATTTTGTCAGTTGACTCATTTGTATTTTTTCTTTACTTTAGTTACATATTTACTTGTTTCCAAGTGAATTAATACTTACACATGTATTTCTGCATGCAGAAAGTGGGCTAGTGGAAGTCGTCCCATGAGTTTAAGCACTGTTCTATTTCACTTAAAGAAATGTTCAAGTCAGTTGTGCAGTGGGTTGTATATAGGCTAATCTGATATACAAACTTAAAGTCTTTGTAAAGCGGGCATTGTTTTGTTTTGGTTTATCCGTGTGGTTCCCGGTCTGGTGTTGTGTTTTAGCCACGCCCTTATCTCCGCCTCATCACCTGTTCCTTGGTTCCCAGTCTCCTCCCCTGTCAGGTGTTCCTTGTTTCATGTACCTATTTAAAAAAAAAAAAGGAAAGTGAAAGTGACTTTTTGTCATTGTGAACACGCTCAAGCACCACAACAAAATGTGACCTCTGCATTTAACTCATCACACGTGCACACGTGGAGCAGCGGTCAGCTACCAACAGCGCCCGGGGAGCAGTGTAGTGGGACGGTACCTTGCTCATGTAAAAACTTCAGCTTCAGTGTTCCTTCACTCCCCAACCATACAGTAGTATTGCAGAGACCAATATTGTGATGACAATGTCCAGATTTTATTGTGCACGCCTATATCTATATCAATATCTTTCAATATCTTAAAATTTGCAATGATGCGATTTGCTTGATTCGGTCTGCAGTCAGTATGAAATATGATGATATTTCGCACAATCTGCTACATTCCTTGAATTTACACATCCAAACAAATTATAATGTGAACATGATTATTAAAGGTCAAATACAGCAGTCAAGTCATAAGCAAAAGCAAGTTCTCAGTACAAAACACGGCACGCAGTAACATAAAGTCAGATTAACCGTGGAGTAAACACACACATCAATTTTTATGTGTCACATTGATGCATCGGATCATGCACTGTTCTGGTCAATGCATTGATGCAGATTGATTCATTGTTACACCCCTATGGTTTAGACCTTAACATATCATTACAAATCTTACATTTTTCCTCTTTCTCCATTGAAAAACAGTTTAACTGTGCTAATTTGTCATGTGGATTGTTACTGCCCATTCACAGCACAACACACACCATAGTATCCACACCAGAGATTGAAAAATTTTGTGTTTGCTTAAATATTTATCATGTTACACGCTTACATTTGAACATCCTAACATAAGCCCCAGTCTTCCAGTTTATTCTGAAAAATATTTTAACACTGTGCTTTCACTTAAGGGGTTGGGGTTGGTGGGGTCTGTCAACTTTTTGTCCAGAAAGATTAACTTTGACACAGTCTCTCTCTGTACTGGTTTGTGCTTGACTGCACATCGCTGTGTGATGATGTGACAGCACTGTTTGTTTCGGCTGTTTTGGGGGCCCTAGCGCGCACACACACACACACACACACACCACACACACACCACACACAGTGGGAAACATGCTGTGCTGAGCTGGGCTTTGCATGGACACTGTATGCACTGTTCAGCCATGACAGTTGTGTTCCATACTGAAGGACAGCTGTGTCAGAACACACCCTCTCGTGTTCGTGTGTGTGAATCCCTTATTTACTCGGCTAATGGGGTTCCCAGAAGTGCTGTCACGTCATTACTCTTTTCCTCCTTTTTGGGCTTCGTTCTCTTCCACTGACTCATACGAGGCAGTGGAATCTCTGGAGGAGCACAAAGGGCTCATTTGATTAGGCAAATGAAGGGCCCATGGACACTGAAAGCGATTCGTAATCAAGGCACCCACCCCATTTAAATTTTACTGGTTTATTCAGGCACCACAGTGCCACCGTAGAATTGGCATCTGTAATTCAAGCATTTTCTTAACGCACTTTAAGCCTTCCTGACAAAGAAGTGCCTGGAAATCATATAAAGCATCTAATCACTGCTGCTGAAAGGCTTCGTTGGAAACCAGCTGCCTGAATTGTTTTTTAAGAGCAAATCATAGATGACCACTTTTATTAAACTATGGTGTGTATGTAAGGATGAAGTGGAAAACAAGATTCAAGATTTTAAATGTTGACCAAATGTGTGGCACTGAAATAAAGCATGACACCTGTTAGAGCAGGTCTGAGTGATTTGGGTGAGAGCTTGAATGATATCACAGGGCTTGTAAAAGGCTTCATTATCAGTTCCAGGTCAGCGCAGCCTGATTTAGGCCAGTGTTGGAGAGGCCCAGTAGCTTGGGTATAAATCTCACCCTGTCAAGATGAAGGAGATGAATTGGCCTGTTCTGGAGAGGCTCCACAAAGCTGTCTGAGCTGCCGTTTAGAGCTGGCCTTAGAAGGCATCATGCAATCATTCGTTACACTCTACAAATAGCCTCTACAGCCCTAGCCTTAGTTTAGGCTGTGAGACTGAATATATAGGGATTCCATCCTGATATGTTGGTGGAAGTAATGTGGGTATACAAGTTACTTTGTACAAATGAACAAAATATTCAGACTCGTCGCTGGGTGTTCCCAACACTTTCAGGATCATTACCGCTTTTGTTAACCTGGGGCAAGCTTTGTTCATGTGCATGCTTCTGAAATGTATACTGTAAGGAGTGTTGCTGTTCATTTTTTTTATATAGTTTGTGTGACAAAACATGAAGATTCAGGTAGTGTTTCCTGACTGACAAAGCTGAGGAGATTCTCTAGCATTTTTAAAACATTTTCTCCAGCCACTTCTTTAAAGTCGAAGGGGCATTAAAAGTCACTTACTTGTCGCTGTGAACACACTTAATCACACACAAAGTGCACCACAATGAAATGTGACCTCTGCTTTTTACCCATCACATGTGCACATGTGGAGCAGTAGGCAGCTATGAGAAGCACAGAGGGAGCAGTGTAGTAGGACTGTACCTTGCTCAAGGGGACCTCAGTGGTACCTGTGTCAAGACTTGAACCTGCGACCTTCTGTTCAAAAAGGCGGGGTCCCAACCAATGGGCAACCACTGCCGCTGTAGTATGGTGCCTGCTTTGCCCCATGCACTTCCAGCATAGATCATTATCCACTAATTCTATATTCTGGAACTGTTTTTTAATGTCCAAATGTACCTGAACATGGGCTTTGCACAGGTAATGATGGATTGATAGAATTAAAATGGCTTCATTTTCAGGCTGGATAGTTTGATACTTATCACCATCACAATAAATGATGTCACCATGGATCACACTCAGTTTTTTTAATTATTCTGAACAAAACAAAAGTTATTATCATCAATTGAATCAAATTGCTTTCAGGTCAGAGGTTTACATCCCTAGAAGATGTTAATGTTTCCTTCACCAGGGATTTCTAGGTTCTACAATTCTTGCCTGAAGGCAGGTATGTGCTTTGTGATTTTTTTTCCACAATGATGCTGTAACCAACAGAATCACGTGTGCACTGGTGGCCCATTTTAGTGCAACCATAGACATCCTCAAACAAAAGCTGTAACAGTGTCTACAATGACTCCTGTTTAAAAAGCTAATAGTGGGACTGTGGATGGTGCACAACTACCACCAACTGCAAGCTGGTGGCAATGATGGTGACCCAAGCAGAAGGTTGTCCTTTCCTTTTGTGGTTGATTCATCGTCAAGGAATCTTAGGTTAGGGGTAGACATGACTTAAAACAGTTTGCCAAGTATGGCCAAGATTTTATTGCAGTCACACTGTATGTAATGCAATGGACAATATACTGCTGTTGGTGGCCTAGTGGTTAGGAACCTGCCTTTGAGACCTGAAGGTCCCAGGTATTAGTTCCAGCCCAGGCACTACTGAGGTAGCCTTGAGCAAGGTACTATCCTGCTACACTGCTCCCCGGGCACTGTTAATAGCTGTCCGCTAATACATGTGTGCATGGGTTGAATGCAGAGGTCACATTTTGTTGTGGTGCCTGAGTGTTTTCACAATTGCAAATAGTCACTTTCACTTCACTTTCACAATAACACAAAGGCATAAAAAGTATGCAAAACATTTGAAGAATCAGCACTTTCATAATATTAAAATGCTGATAATCACATGGTTTAATTATCTTCCATCAGGAGGGTGTATAAAACATCATTAATTATGCCCAATATTTATTACCTTCACTTTTGATCTCTGCTTAGAGTGTTTGAACTATCCTCATCCATATATATGAGGGAGACTAATTGCTCCTGTGTCTGTAGGATATGGGTCATGTTCTCTGTGCTGTACTATGCCTAAAAGCTTTCTTCTCTCATTGCTGTTCATTATGAGCAATAATCCACCACTGTTTCACCTAAAGGAGGACACAGCAGTGTTACTACATTGGGTTAGGTTTTAGCCGCTTAACTGCACCAGATAGCACAGAGGTTGTTTGTATTATGTTGAGGGTCATTGCTTTATGCTGATCTAGGCCTAGAATCCCACATGGGATTGTTGAAATTACTGCTTCCTCAAGTACATAACTTCTTAATTTAAACTCATTACATAATAAAAAAAAGTAGCACCTCATCCCACCCACACACTATTTAGTCATGTCCCATTCCCCCAACTAGCTAGGACTCACCCAGTCACATAATACCACCAACACTGGCAAGGTAAAGGCTTGCATGAGTTTTCTCTGAGTAATGTGAAGCACATGTGAAGCACAGTTCAACTTTTCAATCTGACACTAACGCTCAACGCGCTTGGAGAAGAATGGTAACCACCAATTCTGCTATGTTAACTTACTGATGCATATGCTGGTCAGCATCATGCAAGTGATGGGGAAAGGAGAGCCACTCTAGCCACTTAGAAAGAGCAATTTCATTTGTGATATAACATCACCGGGGATCGATTTTGCAGTCTCCTCATAATAGGGTCAATGCGTAGACTGTTGTGCCCCTGACTGGAGCCTGACTAAATGATTATGATTATGATTAGGACATTACTGGAGGCTAAAATGCATGTAAACAACATTTGCATAACTCCTATAATACTAAAATAGTGTTTTTGCTAGTTTATGGTGGTTAATATACATAGAGATGTTATATTCTTTTCTCTTTCATAATGTCTTCCAAAGTTTTTTAATTTCATGGTTATTTGTGCACTTCATAAGCTTTTCTCTTTCTTCCATGTGGTCTTTTATAGTTTCATACCATATAATAGTAACTTGTGCGCTTCATGAAACTTTACTTTTCTCTCTTTCATGTAGTCTGATAAAATGCATTCCAGCTTTCCTTTTTAATAGATGTATTACCCCAGCAAACACCCAGTGATGCTTGGCAATACCCTTGGTACCACCTAAAGCCTATAACAACCTTATACAAGAGCTGTGTTGCTCGGGGTCAGACGGTGGTAAGATACTGTAGCCTCCAGCTTGCCCACATAACATCCAGGAAATATACATTCTACTGATAAATAAATAAATTTTCAGTTGGTATGATATGCATATTATTTTGTAATGGTGTGGCGTTCCACTTTACCTTGATAACTGAATTCATTGTTTACCCTCCTTTTTTTACTGCTATACCGCAGATATGCATATTTAAACAATCATACCTTTGCACAGCTTACATACTGAAATACAGGACCTATTTATATACAAACTCACTATTTTTAGTGAAATCTCCTTTTTTTGAATATCTTTATAACTTGTGCAAATGCATGATTTATTGTTTATTTTCATTTTTAACTTAAGCCAGTACTTAGTAATGGACCTACATTCATACTGTAGAGTGTCTTTCACTGTGAGCGTGGGAATCACTTTTGTCCTTGTGGGAGTGTAGATTTTGCTGGAATGTCAATCAGGGAACTGATGTTGTCATGGTGTAAGTCGGCGAGAGTTAAAGATTAGTCCAACCACTGTTTCTTTTATGCCTTCTGTTTTACTTCTGTAAAACTTGTCTATTCCTGAAATGTTAAAAAAACATTTCTGGACAACAGGACTGCAACACTGTCTTTTAAGAATTTTGCTTTTTAAAACACTGTGTCCACTCTGTTAGACACATCTAACCTGGTGGCCACCTTGCAGATGTAAAGTTACAGATGATGCACAGTTCATTTAATGAACGAACAGTTTGTGTTGGCAATTCTGTAGTTTTTCGTCATTGGTCAGTTTTAGACTAAAGGACATTGCTGGCCTGATTTTATTTTCTTTGGTGGACTGTTTCCAGCATTAACAATGATGTGTATAAAACACTCCAGCACGTGATCCACTCTGTGCAGGACACACACACACACACTAACATGTGACTACCATGTGTGTACCATTTCAATTCAATTATCATACCTAGATTGCAAAGTAGAGCAATATTAATAAACTGTGTGCTGCTTCTCTGTAGAAACTGTTAGCATGCAGTGTGTGGCAAGTGGCAAAAATAGATCCAAAGCTTGCTTTTGCTCCATTGCATAACTGAAGTTGCACACGTTTAGGGTAAGGAGAAAGTTGTGTAAATGAGATTTTTCACTGAACCATTGCTCTAAGTCAGTCAAGAAACTTCAGCAGGAACAGCAGCATTTCAGTTCAGCCAAAAAACTCCTGTCCGTCAATACGCTATTACTAATGCGCAGGAGGAGAGATTCACTGCAGATGCAGCCAGCAGAAGACAAGCGGAGAGAGAGACTGGCAGGAGTGGAGCACCTATTGTCTTTGCATGTCTTCACATGTATGCAGCTTGAGGGCTGCCGGAGGTGCCTGGCAGTCATTACCAGTATGAGCCATCATCATTTGTCAGCACCTACAGCATTTCCCCAATTACAGATGGCTATGCTGCTCAGATGAAGGTGTTGATCATCTGCATTACGGTGTTACTTTGACTTCTGGGTAATACCTGGTGAGACGACTTTGTAGTGGTACACATCAGGGACTTGTGGCTGTAAGCAGACACCACAGGTTTGATTAGTGACAGACTGTATAGAGCTTCAGGTGCTTCTGGGAAACGTAGTCTCTTAGGGGAATATTGATGGCATCAATAGTCGTACATGTGCATCGCACTCCTCATCATTAAGGAAGGCCTCTTCACTGTGTTCCAAACAAAATCCCCTCTCCCCTTGCTCCTGTGAGTTCCCTGAGGATTAGTTCTGCTTATGGAAGTGCTGAAGGGAATTAGAGGTATAGCCGGATGGTGTTTGTTTTAGATACGGGCCTCCAGGTGCGCTGTGTCCAGGTGTTGTGTCCACATTACTCATGAAGACCTCCATTTCTTAGGGGATTTACTAGTGTGCTTAGGATCAATATCTAGCTGAGAGGTCCATCTCCGGTTTAACTTCAGCTTTTGGACAGATGGTCTTACATTAGCTTTAAACACTCTTTGATACCATGCAGAACCCATAAATTGATACAGATCCTTTACCTTGTGTTTAAAAGGCTCTTTAATTTGGACTCTTAGTCAGTGAATGGAACCGGACATGATTAAAATGCAGAAAAAGCTGGTTCACACTAAAATCTAATTGTCGGTTATGGTTCTTTAGGGAACCAAAAATTCATTTTTCTATGGTGTTACTTTAAAAAACCCTTTATGGAATTATTTAAAATGTGGGGCTGTTTACAGAGTGAGAGAATCTACAGTCTGGCAGCAATGAAGTATGCCTGCATAACTGCTGTCACTTAATTAAACACAGATAGGTTTCAAAACATCATCTGGCCTCTGAACAGTTAGATAACCTAAGGAAATGCTTTGGGCTTTGTTTATGCAGTATACTGATATTATGCAGCTCAGCTACCACAGGAAGCATTCCTTAGGGAACAGTGCTCTGCATTGCAATTGTTTTGCCAAATGTAGTTCATTTGAGCTTGAGGGACAGTGGAAGACCTGCAGATACAGCAGACGTTGCGGCTAGCTGTCAGCTGTTTGTGTGATGTAGCATTAAATCTTAACTGCCTGGCTGGAATAATTGAAATGAATGGAACAAGCCAGAGGATGTGCCCAGCAGTTTAATCATGCGTGAACAGCTAGTGTTCAGAGCTCTTGTGCCACTTCAACGCAAAAGCAAAAAGAAGCTCAGAGGTGTCAGCATGGCAGAAGATAACATGGGTGCGTTTGCAGTCCAAACAGAGTCACTGTTGAAGCTGTACACACACTGCAAGGGCAGAAAGCCTGTTTTCATAACATTAGATACAGATGGAGATGTTGTGAATCAAACCATTTGGAAGTTTTCTCACATACCTTTCCAGAGATAGACCACTGCTTTCTTGTACACCCACAACCTAACATGTTGCTTCCCAAAACATTCAACAAACGTCATCTTTGAATGAATTTAGATCGACATACTTCAGAATCCATTATTACAGATTTAGATATTAATAGAAAATTAGAAATTCTAAGCTTTCTGATGATATGCATTATTATATGTTGTGAAATCCCACGTTCTAATCTGCGTTGTCTGCCCACTAGATCAAAGCATTACAGATTTAGTGCTTAGCTCTGGTACTCTCTCTTGAAGATGGAAATGAATGTCAACATAGGGTTCTAATAATTCTGATATTCTAGTCCTAATAAAATACAGTGCATCATAATATATCACATAAGGATGTTCCAAACCAGTTTTTTCCATTAAGTCTGATCCAAGTACCATAATGTTGAGAATTGTCTGGTAGTGATTCAATATCTTTATTTTTATAAATAACACAGCCACACTAATAAGACTGGATATTCTAGGCCAGACAGTTATTGCTTCAGTAGACTTGTGTAGGTTTGTGTATTGTGGTGAATTGCAATGCTGGGGGCTGCACAGATTTTCCTCCCCTAATAAACCAGACAGATACATGCTGAGTTGAATCAGTTGTGTTGGAGTAGAGATTGGTACTCCAGTCTAGATTTGGGGTTTTTTGGGCCTATTTTTAAAGGACTGTTTTATAGTGTCTTTAATATCAGCTTATGAACCAGGTTGAGCATTTGTCCTGATGGTTGTGCTTAGTTGTGCATGGTGGAATACAGTCTGAGCTAAATATTTTCTGCAGTATTTATATGAAAAAAACATTTTATAGTGCTATAAATGTATGTTGCTCTAATATATGTAGCCAGCTCTGCTCTCTGAATTTAGAACAGGATGGTTCCATGCATTTTGCTCTGTTATTCCAGTATTTCTGCAACCAAGTTACTTTATATGAACAATAAAAGTTTCAGAGGTTCGAAGCTACACAAAAGAAACATTATGGCCAGTGTGAATAGATTCAGGTGTATGCTTGCAGTAATCCTGGTTTTCCAGCTCTACATGCCTAATTCAACTCCTTAGCATTTAGCAAGCTCTTAATAAGCTGAAACAGGCATGTTAGAGACAGTAAATGTGTGTAGTGTTAATCCAGGACTAACACTCCAGTGGGTGGTTGACTTCAAGTGAAGTGGAAAGTGTGTCAAACTGAAAGTTGAGGAGTAGCACGGAGGAAGCATTCCGAGGTTTATAACATGAGTACTAAGTCCTCTTTCTCTCCCAGAGAAATGAAACCTTTGAGCTCTTGGATCAAAGCTTTATTCAGAGTTTCTTTTTATTTTCTCAATGTAGCGCCAGTGTGCTGCAGTTGCCAGCACCCATGGCCGCAAAGGTTTCATTCTGTACGTGCTCACATGACAAAAGTGTGTGGAATAAACACAGAGTCTGGTGGCCTGTCTGGGCTTTAATGAGATCCATTGAGTCATGGCAGAGAAGCAGGTGTTTGGAAGGAAGCAGCACTTCACACTGTCTCGCGCTCTCTCCCCTCCCTCTCTCTCTCTCGTGGAAAGCACAGCAGTGACTTGCTTTTGTTTCTAATGTGGACAAACTAGCTCGCTCCACCGCTGATAAAGGAACAGTCTGGCCAAAAATCAAATTTACACAATTCTCTCTTTTTCACCCCCAACTTCTTACATTTGGACATTTAATTAGGACATTTTGATTTGTTACTGTTAAATGGTTTTGACTAATTATTCAATAAAATCTGATCTGTTGAAATGTTCTAAATGAGTAGTTGGCAGGTATTAAAATTGATATTTGAGGATTTTCATCAATTGAATCATGTGACTCCACTTTCTGTAACCATTCTTTCAAATTAGAAGCCATCTGCAAAGTTGTGCAAATGTAACTTCATGTCACTTCTCAGGGTTGCTAACGGTCACACTGATTCCCAACCTCATGGACAAATAGTTTTCTGTCGGATTTTTTTCAATTTTTTGCAATCTGAATGATAAACTTGGTATCACAGGTAAAGCCATGTTCAGCAGTCTGAACATTCCCCACATGGGGGAGCTGTTTTTGTGTTTAACTGACACTAATGTGTTTATTTTATTTTAAAAATGAGCTAAGATTGCTATTACAGTCATATAGACAGCCCCACATATTACTCTGTGGTGTCTAGCTACAGTTAATTTATGCAGTACCACTTTACTACCATCATGCAAACTACATGCCCAAATCATAATGCTCTTACCACAAAACTGTGCCAAACTGTTGCGTAATCCCACACAGTTTTATGACACTATATAGCATGCTGCTGTCTACTACAATGAACATAAACATATTCAGCATGTGGACAAAGGTGTATGCTATAGTCATGATGAGAATCTCTGCTATAGGGTTTTATTTGCACTCCAGGTTGTTCTTTTACTTTAGTAGATGCCAAAGTTGAAATCTCTGTAAATGTGTTTCTTCAGCTATGTGGTAAACTTCCCATAGCCTGTATTTATGGGACTTTTCATAATACTATATTTAATACTATCTGAACTTGTACATTCAGTTTACACTAGGTGCGGTCAAACATGAAAGAACAGATCCAGATGCCTTGTCTCTCACTCTTTCTCTATTTTTGTTGGGGATGACTCTGCTGTAGCCGCACAACCTCAATGTTGGACCTGCTCCAACATGACAGCACGCCACTGGCTTACTTCCTGCCTTTTTGTGTCCTGACAATGGTAGTGAGAGAGAAAGAGAGAGAAGAAAACCTTTAACACTGATCTTCACCAAGTCCACTTTAGGCACACTAATGTATTATTTGTCAAAGGCTGTTGATTCTTGCCTGGTTGTATATATATTTTGAGGAGCTTTGAGTGTATGTAACAGTGTCTGGTAAACAGCTGTCTAAAGCCCTCTCAGAGTCACCCTATGACTGTACATATTACATTAATCAGTTAAAAATGTTAAAACCACTTGCCTAATATTGGTCAGGTCCCCCTTGTGCTGCCAGAACAGCTCTGACCTGGGAAAAGTTAGCAGCACATAAATTAAGTTGTGTGATTTATGATGTGGGGCCTTAATTGATCTGACTAATTTGTCACAGATCCTTGATCGGACTAAGATCTAAGTACTTTGCACTCTTTGTTCCATTCCTGAAAAATTATTGCTGAATGACAGGGCTTCTGCTAAAAGAAATCGCTGCAGACAAAATATCAGTACTGCAATTATACTGTTACATATTGTGATTGCAGTGCTTTTCAGTATATTGGGGTCCATATCACTTTTCTCTAATTAAAAAGGCTTAAAGTATGTAAACATATTTACATATGTCTCCTTTTTAAGTGCACAGCACTTTAGCCTCACCTCTTCACATAGAAGTTATATGAAGTTCTGTGATTGGTTTGAAGCTCATTTGCATATTACAGCCTTCTGTAACATCAATATTGCAGTAACAAATATTGTGATAATGATTGACAGCTGATATTTTGTCCCGTTATTGTTATCAGTAGTATAGTATAGTCATAAATAGGTGTACTTGGTCTTTAGGTTGATCGCACCTGTGAGATCAGACCACATGCATCCTGTCACTGGTTGCCATTCCTTGAATCACTTTTGGTACCAGGTGCATACTAGGAACACTGCACAAGACCTGTCATTTTGGAGATGATCTGACCCGGTTGCCCTGTGCTGCCATCCCTATCTGGCTCTTCTCCCTATCTATTTTCCATTTTTCAAAAAAAGCACATCATTTCAAGAACTGACTTAACTTGCTTGGTTTTACAAAAGTTTTACAAAAATTGTTTTCAATACTTGTTGAAAAACAAATCTGGCCCTGACCTGAGCCTGATGTTACACATGAAAAATTAATTTATTGTTATGCCCGGAAGAGCTCAGATCAGTAAGCTGATCTCTCCGTTTTGCATTTCTCTGACATTGCTCCATCCCATAAAAACTCATCTCAGTTGCTGATACACTGGAGTTTAGCTCCTGTTTGGTTGAACTTTATCTTCTTGTCATTTGCAGCAAACTCTACAATACATTACTCTTCTATAAATAATGTATGCCTCCTTATATTAAAGGTTTTATTTAAATCTTTTACCCATGACAGCATGTTTATAGTAATCTGATGCTTTTGCATCAGATATTGGCACTTTTCACTGCAAAAAGCCAAAAATATAGACAATGTAATGATCCTATCTTAAGCAATGCTCACATTAGTGCATTGGAAAAGTTTTGCATGTCTCACCCATTCTCTTGAATAGAGAGCAGCATGCAATCCACACTGGACAGTGTTAAAAGTTTACATTTATCGCTGGGAGCAGACTAACATAACTCACGAAGGGTGCTAACAAGATAGGGTATTCCAAAACAAGGTCAGATATCTCCAGGAACCACTCAACGATTGACATTCAACAATAACCCACGAAGACTAAGACAAACATGGAAAATGGGGAAACATGAAACGAGGAACAGCTGATGAGGGCGGAGACAAGGCAGGGCTAGGGCAGGGCTAAGAGCACATGACACAATTAACACAGACCAGACTAATCGAACACAGGGACATGGACAAGATTAACCAGACAACACAAGGAACACTACAATCCTTACAGAACACCACTTTACACAGTGCTTGGGAAGCAGTTCAGCACATTAACAGATTTAATCATGGATGCAGATTCATCCTCTATGCAGAGTAACAATGCATACACACATGCAGAACTGAAAATCTCACTCTAGGTTACCTCACCAAAGTTGGCAGCCCTGCTGTTATTAGTGAACTTATGTCACCTCATGACTAAAGCTCACAGTTTGTGCTAGCTGTGTTGTAACATGGCCTGGTTAACAACATAGCCATAAAACACAGACATCGCACATACGAGCAAGGCCTATAAACACTGCAGGTGTTGATTGCAACCCCCACCCAACACACATGCAGCCTGCATTGCACTTTTATGGCATGTTTGGGCTTGTGCATTACACACTTTCCCAGAGGCCGACTAAAGAGAGGGTTAATTGTTAACAACATTGGAGCACTTCCAGCATAGTCGTAGTCAGGAATCAACTGACTGCACGTTTTCCTTTTGGGAAGTTCTATCAATATTTGCTTTGTGGCCATGGGCGGTGGGGTTGTAGTCAGAGAAAGACTAGTCCTGTTTTGCTGGGCTAAGAGGAAGTTCTGGTTTTCTGGATATATGTTTAGATTTCCATTCGGCTCTATCAGGGACATTTCGTCTCATCTGACAGTAGCACAGGCAAGAGAGTGGGAATGAAGAGTTTGGAATAATAAACAGGTTCCGTGTGTTCCTGCCCAACACAATAGGAGTATAAGGAAAGGAGCCAAAATTAAGAGAGATAACAGAGCCATTTGTTAGTAAGAGATAGTCGGTTTCCCATAAGCAGCATAAGACAAGGCTGGTTGCTGTCAGTTGTAGTAATAATCAGCTTTTTTTCATGATAAATAAAGAACAAAATAAATAAATGGAAATAAAAAAAATAGCTAGACAAAGTGTAGACCTGCCTCCTGTCATGACACTTATGTCAAGTGGGTTGGGCAGCTACTAGGCATATGAAGATGTAATTTTCAGTTCAAGGTATTATTTTTCTATTTTATTTTGGTTTTATTTAAGATATTCTTGACCTAAACTGCTGGCATTTTCTGTTATGCTACCTAAACCACTCACCCTAAGGGTTGACCCATGTTACTCCCAGGTTATGGGTTGACTATTGCTTCACTAGTGTGCACCTTGAAATGTAATTGATAATTTCTCACTCATGGGTCCTGGCAATAATCAATAAAATTCTGATGAAAGTGCTGATTCTAACCTTACGATAAGTACCACAGTTGGGTTTAAAAGTTCATGTTTAATGTAGTATAACTTGGAGCAGGGTGATATAATGGTATTTGTCATTATTGTGATAAACTAAGGTTACAGTATACTTTTCATAGCACATCTTGATATCATCAATACTAAAAAACTGTATAACTTCAATCATCATTGGTCTTACTTATGTGAACGTATTGCACTGTGGTGTGAGGAAAAACTGCATTTTATATATATATATATATTTTTAATTTATTTATTTTAAATATGGCACTGCTGGTTCCTTTTCGTTATGGCATTTTTGCTGTATCACCCAACCCTAAACAAAACCTTGAATATTGGCATTTATCTGATTTTTTTTTTCAAAACACTCTAATAGTTAATTAAAATTAATTAAAATTTAATTAAAATTGAACAAAACCCTGGCCCATCTTGGGGTGTGAGAAACACTGGCTAAAAAGAATTTTTACTCATACTTTTATATATTTTTAAACAATATGGCACTTTTGACTCTTTATAGTTTGTTCCGTCTTAACAGATGATGATACAAAGGATATACGATGAATGACATATCGTGAATGGGAAAAATATTGTGATATATTTTTGCCATATCGCCGACCATTAGTTTAACTAGTAATTAGATATTTTATTATTCTATGAATTTGAACTTACTGTATTGTATACTGTCCTGTTTTTGCCAATTTTTAGACATTGAAGTGAACAATAACAAATTAAAAACAGGCATGCAGGCTTGGGCCTCTTAGTGCAGAATGGAGTTTATTATGTAACGTAAGTTGAATAGTAATTGTAAAACAAGTAATAACTGTAGACTTAACAGGGTTTATAAGGCACGAAACCATTGTTTATGAAAGGAAATGTTCTTGTTGTATATAAAGCGGGATTTCAGTGCTGAGCTCATGTTTTGGCTGTTTTCCCCTCAGCCCATGTGGAGAATGAGGAGCAGTACACTCAGGCTCTGGAGAAGTTTGGGGAGAACTGTGTGTACCGGGATGACCCTGATCTTGGCTCAGCCTTTCTCAAATTCTCCGTCTTTACCAAGGAGCTCACCGCCCTCTTCAAAAATCTAGTAAGTGTTAAGTGTGTGTGTGTGCTACTTTTGTCTTTAAGAGCAAATGGATTTTGCACACATTTCCTTCCTGCTGTTAATGCGTTGGGACCCTTGAGTCCAAATGTAACCCTCGATCATCAGCCTGTGGGGTGGATCGTCTTTCATGAACATCTCTTATTCGGTTCACTATGATTCTGCTTATAACCGCTGATCTGTATGGTTCCAGACACTTGAGACATTCGATTTTTCAGAGAACTGGTTAATGTAATTTTTATTGTATATTGGTTGGCAGATGAAACGGTATGATATTACAGTTCTATGTTTCTTATCACCAAAAATCTTGTTAAACCCCCCGCCTGCCACACATTAGACAGAAGGAGCGTTGTTCATTCCTGATGATTTTAATGGTTTTTTTACAGAGGCTGTTAAATGGGCTTATAGCTTCATTTAAGTTCATGGGTGATCATTTTATATCAGTCAGGTTCTAAATCTTACACAGCTGATTAGCGTCCCTGTTGCTAAGTTTGAATTCAGAATGTGCATTGTTTAACTGCTAATCAGGATCATACTGTGAGTAAGCACTTTGCTTCCCTGAAGCAGTCTCTCCACACAATTCCAATCTCCTGAAGCTCAGGGAAGAGTGATATGAATTGTTTATTGTGCTCCTCCTGTTGTAGTTTCAGAACATGAATAACATCATCACATTCCCACTGGACAGTCTGCTGAAGGGGGATCTGAAAGGAGTTAAAGGGGTAAGTAGTTTCAATATTAACATTTTATGGTGTTGACCTTTAATGCTCATCATTTTATCATGTCTGCCCTGTTTGGTGACATCATTTCAGTTCACATTGTGTGTCGTAATAATTTTATACAGTACAAGGAGAAGTACAGTGGTAAACACTGTAGTAATTATAAACAGAAAATAGGGAGAGGGTTTTAACAATGAAAAACAAATAAGCAGTATGCTAAAAGTGAAGTGAAGTGAAAGTGGCTTATTTTTGTCATTGTGAACACACTCAATCACAGACACAGTGCACCACAACAAAAGTTGACCTCTGGATTTAACCCATCCACATGTGGAGCAGCAGGCAGCTATGAGAAGCACCCAGGGAGCAGGGAATTGGGATGGTTCTTGGTTAAGGAGTACCTCAGTGGTACCTGGGCAAGGTCCTAACCACTAGGCCACCAGTATTTAGTTCCTCTCTGAATGCTTGAAATCTGAATGGTTGTTATCTCACATAGCAGCATATATTCCTGCCAGTCTTGTCTCATTCTGCTAAACAATGGTGACTAGCATGCCACTGATGGTGGAGCTATTTCTTTTAGCTGAATATAAATACATTTCTAATATTCAAGTTATATATATGGAACAGAGTTTGGAACATCTCTGCCTTACTGTTTTGATTAGTCTGCATGAGAAAACAAATGGAACATCCAGGGTTACTTGTGGTCTTGCCAGTCACATTATGGCTATGATGATCCACCGTGGTGATGTAATTCAAGATAACACACTGTCCTGTTAACTGGGGTCTGTTGCGTAGCGCTGTAAAAAAGACCTGTTTAAAACCAGATATCATCACGGTTGGAACAAAAACCTGCATGTTCATTCTTGTCCTATATATATATATATATATATATATATAGAGAGAGAGAGAATATTTGAATATGTTTACAGCTTTTTTGCTCATACAGTAATAAAAATACTTAAAAATAACTACAATAAAATGTTGTTTTCAAAGAGGTCAAATGTAGATTCCATTACCTGCTAAGTGCTCAGGCCATCTTATGGATTTGGTATCATGTGGTGATAGTTTCACCACCTGAACACCTGATTTATCTTAATAAAGAATGGACTGGCTGTAATGATAATTGTGTGTACTGTTAGGGTTTCTACTTGGGGCTTAGCTTTTTAAATATCTTTTCCCAGGTGCTTTAATTTTTTCACAGTGCTATATATATATAAGCATAATCATTATAATGAGCATTAGAATAAGCATTATAAAGCATAGCATTATGCTGAGTGTGTGTGTGTGTAATAGTAGCAGTTGTAATAGAAGCCTGTAATGACAGAAAAGGTGTGTAATGTATAGTGACATTAATATTTCCTCAGGCCATGTAAATATCTGAGACTCCACTGCTAAAGCTGTGCTAGTGCCTGAAATCTGAAACACAGTCGTTATCTTATTATCCCCTATATCCTGAGGTGAATTTCCAGCCTGTGCACTTCCACTTGCTACCGCAGACATTTTAAGCCTTAAGCAAAGATTTTCACAACAGTGCTGGACACGATTAAGCACAAAGGGCATTCAGGCCTCTGATAAATACTGCCGGTTGAGGCTGGTACTAGACACACAGAGAGAGGGAGAGAGTAATGAGAGATTGGTATGAGTGTATGAAGCTCTTTAAGGCCGTCTTCCCCCATTAATGTCTGTCCCGACCTCCTGACCCCTCTGCATCATGTGACTGTGATTCGTTAGCTCCCGTGGGGAGCGTGATGTGATTTTGCTCGTAACGAGGCCTCTTTTTTGCGCTCTTCGTCTCGTCTCCCTGGAGACTCCCTGCTTCTTAGCCCTCCCTGTCTCATTCTTTCTCTCTCCGTTTCCCTTGGTGAAGGGGCCCAGCTCCCTGAAAAGTGACACTCTCTCCGGGAGGTGTTCCCTCACCACAGCACCAGCTCATCAAGCTAGACGCCCATCAGGGCTCTAATTGGGATCAGCTCCAGACTTGACACTTTGGGGACCGTTCTACTCAGCACCTATGACCTCATGATCATTCACAGCTTCTTACACAGTAATGGCCCATCAAGAAGTTAATCCTAGGGGGGAAAAATGCAGGGAAAAAAAAAAAAGTTTTTTTTCTTGCTTAACGTACCTTCCATATTGTATTTTGTAGATTCATGATGTATGTGAGTCATTTACCAAGCACTCATTGTACAATTTGGTGGGCAGTGGTGGCCTAGTGGTTAGGACTTGGCCCTTGTGTGTCCCAGCATGGGCACCACTGAGGTTTCCTTGAGCAAGGTAGCATCCCGATACACTGAACCCCCGGGCGGTGTTGATAGCTGCCCACTGCTCCACATGTGCATGTGTAATGGGTTAAATGCAGAGGTCACATTTCGTGGTGGTGCTTGAGTGTGTTCACAATGGCAATTAGTCATTTTAGTCACAATTACAACGCCAAATGTAGTTTATCAGACAATACATGTCAAGTGAAGGTTTGCTAATACATAATTCAGTATGATTCAGTATTTAGTAACTGCTAGGAACCCAGTATGCAAGTTCTAACATGTGGTTATGAGTGAGAAGCTGTCAAGTGTGAGCTCACATATAAGCTTTGCAGTTTAAGGTGGATAAGGGGATTAAAGTACAGCAATGCTGAACACTAAAGCTACTAAAACCAGTTAGCCTGACATTCAGTTAATCTGTGTTTATAGCAGCATACTTTACTTGAACTATACCATTAGCCTCACATTAAGACATAAACCCCACTTTACTCCACTTTTATTCCTAAAGGTTCAGTGTAAGGGCAGAGGCCTGATTTAAGCAGGTTTTCTGGAGAACTACTACTCTCTGCAGGGCAAGCTCTTTGTACAAGCATGCAGGTTCTGCTCTGATTCAGATGGAGTTGGGCACTACTGGATTAAGATTATAGGCCTCGGTGCAGGTTGCCAATGGAGTCAGTGCATTTCACATTCCATCTGCTGCAGCCTGTTTAACATGTAAAAAAAATCATACTTGAGGTAAACTGATGAAGAATTGATGTTGATCTATTTTTCTACACCACTTTAAGTCTTCATGACTTGTTTCCTTTTTTGTTATATTTTGGGAACACCACTTGTGCTACTAGTATGGTGCTAATCATTATGATATAGTATACGGGTCAAATTTGCAATTTAATGACTTATTTCTTCTTTGTAAGGCAAGGCAAATTTGACGTCTAGTGTTTGTTAGCTATATTAGCATTTTGTGCCTCTAGTGCTAAAGAAGGATCAACCATATGATCGACTATACCTGGGGAATATTTGAAAAAATGATGTAGATGCTGAACATTTCGTTTAAATAATTATGTAATGTAGATTAAATATTTTGCAAAACTACAACCATAAACTTCTGAAAGTTAGATGTTACCCGTGCATGTCCAGAGAGAAGTGTTTTTTTCTGTTTGTATATGACCCAGCCACTCCACATGCCCTGACCCTGCTGTTTATCTGGTGTGGGGACCGCTGGGAAGTGCTGAGTCGGCAGCTGTGGAGCCTTGGAAAGTACACATACAGGGCTGATGTCACACCAAAAATGCTGAAGCAGGACCATCCTGCTGCTTTTATTGTCTCACACACTTGCATGCACACTGATGAGTCCGGAACTCAGCTTTCAATAACACAGACGTTTCTAGAACAAGACCATCTGAGCTTTCTCGCTATAGGACGCTTGTGTGTGGAATGAAGAGAGCCGTCTCTGTTGAAACTTTTGTTGGATTCGTGAAGCTTAGCCATGCAGATGCTTTTCAAAGTAATTTACACTGGGAACTTATGGAGTGACTTCAAAACTCAGATGATGCCATTGTAGCTCAAGCCAAAAGAATCCTTTGATTTGAAGTGCACTGTGGTATGCAGGCATGAATTGTTTTTTTGCTTGTTTATTTTGACCATGTCCTTCACTCTAATTCCCACTGCCAACTAAGTCTCACCCTCACATAAAGCCCCTGCCAAGCTAGCATGTCTTTCCTCAGAGACATGTGAAATCAACCATGATATCTTTTCAATATTAGACAACATCAGTGGATAGCTCAGCACGTTTGGGGGAGAATGCTAACTAATGTGGCAAAGGGCCCTGAGGGCCAGAGAGAGTATAGGCTTTCTTGGACTCCTGTCCACAGGTATTTGTGACATCACCAGGGCTGAAATCCACCATCTACCGCTTGCTTAACGGGTTGCACCACACGGGAGCCCAAACAGGCACAGCTAAGCCATGGCAACTCTTAAAAATCAATATGCCCTAAAAGGTTCATTGGAGCGATGCCATAGAAGAACCGCCTTTTACTTCATCAAAAACCTTTTAGTGTCTTTAAATAAACATTTCTGTAAATGAGATGTGAATGCAGAGAATCTCCATGCAACGTAAAGGTTTATACCAGTTAAGATTTTATGTCCAAACCAGGAATTATTAAAATGTCTTTAATGTTTATGAGTGTAGGGCCTCTGGAAGTGCCCACAAATTGCACTTCGATTCTGTTTCATCTATTCTCTGTACAAATACAGTATATTTTTAAAGCAGAGAATCAACACTTAATTGTTGTTATATATACATAACCTTCAACAGTCCACACTTCTCACATTTTTTCATTTGGTTTGCAGAAGAAATGAAAGAAATGACATAAAATGTGAAAGATGTTTTTTTCTTTCCACAAAAAAATGATTATCAAGTCAAGTCAGGTAGACTTGTATTATCATTTCAACCATATACAGTTCACATTGTAAATAGTATAAAAAAAATTTTCTTCAGGACAGTGCAGCAGTAACCAGTACATTATTATTTATTGTATCTACCAGGTGCAAAAAGATGCAAAAAAATGTTACAGAGAGAGGCGAGATGTAAACATGACACGGAGAGTAGGAAGAGGTTAGCAGCATAATGTTAAGTGTAAATGATAAATATAAAGACACGGACTAGTTAAATGTGTGTGTGTGTGTTTACAGTCTCTGAGTGTTCAAGACTCTTATTGCCTGAGGGATGAAACTATTTCGCATTCTGCTAGTGAGGGCCCCAATGCTACGGTACCTCCTTCCAGCCTACAGAACAGTTTGTGATGGGTGTGTTGGGCAATCCACAATGCTGGTGGCTTTGCAGATGTAGAATGTGTTGTAAATGTTCAAAACTATAACTTTTTGGACAATTTCATTATCAAATATCTTTGATTCTACTGAGAGAAAATGTTTTATTATTTTTACCATGCACCATGAGTGGACATATATGAGACATAAAGGTGTTGATTTTTGTATGGGTTTATGGGCTTGAGTACTGCCTATCAGCATTAAAATGATGTAAAGCGTTTTTTAAATACCTGTCCATCAAATACAAACTCTACTGGCTCGGTGTTGTGTACGCTTGTATATTTTCCTGCTCTCTTAATTCTCCCATATACATCATGGCTATGATTTAAATCTAGACTTATCGTTGGGTGACACTCAAGTGGTCATACTTTATCATATCAGTTTATGTAATTTAAAACCATTCAGTTCACATTATATAATCTCAGAGCACCTGAGCTGAAACCGAGCACCACAGGCAGACTTTCATATACCAATAAAAAAGCACTCTGTTGGATTCAGTACAGTTTTCTACTTGTAGCATTTGGTCATTACTGAACTGAATTTCAGTGCACTATGCCAGGTTCTTCCTTTACAACAATGACATAATGGGCTACACGTGTAATGGTGTGTGCACCTAGTAGCTGGTATATACCACAGGACTTTTGTGTTGATAGATTACTGTGGACTTACAGTTGGTGACTGATAGATGACTGTAATATAATATAAAACGTATGCCTTATTCTTAATATGTATTGTGATCTTTAAATTCAAGCATTGCACTGAATAGAAAATTAAAAAATACGAAATTAAGCCAAAAAAAATCATAATTTATCATATTGCAAATGGTAATTTGCATCAGACTCCACTCACTTCTTATACTTATCGAACTATTATTTCTAACTCATAAGGTATGCTGTTTATTATCTGAATTGGATTGATGCCTACACTTTATGTAACTCCATGCAGCTGATGCTGAGGCAGCACTGTGGAGCTGTGTCTCTAGCAGTATTATCAATGCTTCCTTTCATACATTTGATGAATTGCTTCTACCAGTGTAAGGCCTACAGTGTCATAACCACTCATGGCTTAACATGTTAAAGATTTTTTCCTATAATGTAAAGCATAGACGCCAGTGTCCACATCTCTAACGTTCATTGGATGTTTGCTTTGTGCCTTGCAGGATTTGAAAAAGCCCTTTGATAAAGCCTGGAAAGACTACGAAACCAAAGTGTAAGTCATTTTATCTTCATCCTCCACTCCATTGCCAATGCTAACTCATTGACTTATAGGGTCCACATATAAAAATTCAGCATAGTGCTAAATGTTGATTTACATATTGTAGTGTTAAAATGACATCATGTTGAGTCATTCTGAAAAATTCCCCTAATGCAGTGTTTCTCAGTCCTGGTTCTGGAGCCCCCCATCCCTGTCTGCACATTTTAGTGCTTTTTCTCCTTTAACACACCCTTTTCAACTCAGTGAGGGGATGTTAATGAGCTAATTAGTTGGACAAGGTGTGCTGGGAGCAGGAAAAACATCAAAATGGGCAGAACAGGGGGCCTCCAGAAGCAGGGTTGGGAAATGGTTTATAATGGTTTATAAGGTTTGTAATGACGCATTCAAATTCAAACTGAGCACAAAAGGTAGAAAACTCGGGTCCAGAAAATAAAACTTCTCTCCAGTATTGTGCCAGGACACCAGAAACCAGGCAGTTGTTACAAAATATTAGGAAGGTCTTTTACTATCTGGACCTGAATTTTCCACCTCTGCTTTAGCTAATGAAACGAAGAGCGATGATGTTCATTTACTTCGCTTGTCTTTTAACTGTCCTGTCCTGTATGTGCCGTATGAGTGTTCCCTAAACCATGTTCAGTTTATTAGAAACACACTCATGCACTGTAGATAATGAACTTTTCCTTCCCTGATCTAGTCTGCTAATATTGACTATCACACTAATTGTGCTTTTTTGTTTCTCGTTCACTCCTCACTCCACAAGATTTTTTATAGCGTTTTTTTTATATATTTTTTCAAGCTGCAAAGGACATTCTTTACTGAAAGGGTAATACTTTTTCCTATCACATACAGTTTGATTGGATGAACAGAAGCCAGAGTGCTTTTTATGGCATTTAGTTTGATGTCATTATTTTCCATCTTCAATCGCTTGATTTCGGCAAGTGCTTCATCGAGACCCCTCGCCCGCACCAGTCACATCAGCGCTCATTTCCTTCGGGGTTTGTTGTCAGTAACTCTCAGTTAATCACTGGTAAGAGTTTATCACAAATATCTTTGTGTTTTCAGACAGAGGGAAATGAAATACTGTGCTTCAGACGCTCTCTGGCCCATCTGCAAGCACACTGTCATCACTGATGCTGCTACAGCCTGAGCCCGCTCTGATCCCTGTGTCTATACGAAAGCTTTCGGCTGTCTGGCGAGTGTCATTCGTGCAGCCATCTCTTAAGCGCTCTTAATGCTTTGGGCTGTGGATTATTGTGTGCAGATGTCCCACTAATGAATATCACAGCTCTAAATGTGCCTGTGTGAACACTCCTCGGGAGAGAGAGAAAGGGGGGGGGGGGAGAGAGAAAGAGGGAGAGAGAGAGAGAGAGAGAGAGAGAGGGAGGGAGAGAAAAAGAGAGGGAGAATAAATCTCACCCTTGTACAGTCTACTGACCTCAATCCTGAGACACACCAAACCAACAATTGGGTTTGTTCTTCTTGTACTGTAATTACAGTTAGAAAACATAGGCAATAAAAACTGTTGTAAAAAAGGAGAACATTTCTAATATTCTAGTCTGAAGAGAAGTGTGAATGGAGGAGGACATTCTAGATTGATGGGTGGAAACAATGTATAGAAGTGAGAATTTGGAGGGGGCGCTTACAACCACATAAATCTGAAGAACATTTCAGAACAGTGTGAATGGGGAAGGACATTCTAAAACAGAATAAATGGGGAGAATCCTTCTAGAACAGTGTAAAGAGGGGAAGGACTTTCTAGAACAGAATAAATGGGGTGAATCCTTCTAGAACAGTGTGAATGGGGAAGGACATTCTAGAACAGAATGAATGGGGTGAATCCTTCTAGAACAGTGTAAATGGGGAAGGACTTTCTAGAACAGAATAAATGGGGAGAATCCTTCTAGAACAGTGTGAAGAGGGAAATGACTTTTTAGAACAGAATAACTGGGGTGAATCCTTCTAGAACAGTGTGAATGGTAAGCTAGCTAGGCAATATGATATGAAGTGAAAGTGACTCTTTGTCATTGTGAACACACTCAAGCACCACAACGAAATGTGACCTCTGCATTTAATC
>JBBPDA010000001.1:46840302-46854345 GCA_037974385.1 Arnoldichthys spilopterus
AGTGCCCGGGCTGGGACTCGAACCTGCGACCTTCCGGTCCCAAAGGCAGTGTCCTAACCACTAGGCCACCACTGCCCGCCAATATTACACTGCCAATATTTATCGCTATTGTGATAAACTGCGGTCACAATATATATTTCTGAGCATATCTTGATATCATTAGCACTTAAAAAACACTGTCAAACTTCATGTTTAATTTTAAGGAGAACATCATTAGTCTTGTTTAAGTAAACATGTACTACAATACAAGTGTTTTATACTCATACTTAGATTTTTTAGAAAAAATGGCACTGTTTGCTCTTTTTCCGTTGTTTCGTCTTAATACATATCATGATATATTGGATATCAGGGGAATTTCTTAAAATATTGTGCTAAGTTTTTCTTCCATATTGCCCACCCCTATAGTAAGCACATTTTAGAACAGTGTGAATGGCAAGTACATTCTAGAACACTTTGTATAGAGAAAACACTGTAGAACAGTGTGAATGGCAAGCACATTCTAGAAGAGGTTTTATAGAGAGTGCATTCTAGAACAGTGAGATTTGGCAGCACATTCTAGGACACATTATCAAAATAGTCAGTTGAAACAGATGATCTAAAATAATGTTTTGTCTTTTTTCTGAAATAGTGACTGTTGAATCCAGTGTTTCTAGGCTTTTTAGAAGCCCTGCAGTTTATTTATTACCTCTTTGCTCTTCTTGAACCTTACAACCAATTGCATGTGTAATTGGTGTAGCTTTAGTACCACACATGATAAACAGGATTTCTTGACTGGTTTAGTCAGGACTGCCAGGCCCCCTTTTAAAAGCTTTTTAAATGACAGCTACTATTATTCCCTAACAACAGTTTTTTCTTGTAATATGAGCAACTGTCGCTGGTAGGAAATTGTCTTTGTGTTGACAGTGTGCTTCTTACTGTAATGAACCCAGTGTTCCGGTGAACAGCTCCTTTTGTTCTCCAGCAGAAGTGATGTGTCCGCATGTGTGCGGCCGCCCTGTTTCATCCTCAGTACCTGCCTGTCTGCTGGAATGAACTATGGTTACTTTGCAGAAATATTCTATATACTGTGCCGCCACATTCTAACACACCACTTTTAAATGCTTGATTCTGTTTGTCTTTTGTTCTCTCTGTTTCCACTCACTTTCTCCTTTTTTTTTTGTTTTGTTTGGAGAATGGCTTCGGGTTTTGTCAATGTCTTTGACAAATAATGGAACACCCACCAGGCTTTAGACTCAGACACAGGACCTAGAGGTGGTCGTCTAAAAGGTGGTTTGTAATATCTGCATAAATAGCAGCTGATAAAGGGCTTTTTGCTTCTACTTCTCAGACTGATAAATCTATCACCACTGTGTTTTGTCTTTCTCTGTGTGCAACTTGAAATGGCCCATATCCTACATTTTCTTGTATTTTTGTCCCCCTATTTAACCATCATAGTTTATCTCTACTTGACAGTTTTCCAACCTCTCTTTATCCCTTAGAAATAAACTTTAGTCTTTAACACTGGTGTATGTTAATGAGCTCTTTTCTGATGTAACACCCATTATGCCTTATAAGGATGAATTAAGGGCTTTTATGTGCATGGGCTTGGAAGTAAATTGGGTGTGTCTTAAACTTAATAGTGTTATTGTAGCACTTTTAACTCCTAATTAAAAAAAAAACATTTCCGTAATATGGGCCTTTTAAGTCTCTGCACAGCTTAATGAGATCAGAAGATGATGTGTTCAGGGTTCGTCTTCAAATTCAAAACAAAACACATCAAACTAAAACATCGTGTTTGCAGGTGATGTAGCAATTACTAGCATGATTTTACAACAGCTGTATCTAGAAATGACTCACTGAAACAAATGAGCTCAATGCTGGCCTGATTTACACAGCGATGGAAGTCAGTGTAGATCAGGGCAGCTTTACATTTCAGACACACACATGTGAGTGTCCTTAAGTGCACCACTCACAAATTTGTTTTCTAGGGACATCATAGTCTGACATAATAGCTCTAAATAGGTCCATTGGACAACTGAATGGAAGCCTGGGAGAACCACACACAGAGATAAAATGTGATTGGTGAATTAATCTGGCAGTGAGTGCAGGAAGAGTGTTTTCCCACATACCCCAAATTCAGGCTCAGAGACACCTTCTGCTAGTGGCGTCTGACACTGTATGTCATCCAGTTCTATGAAAATGGACAAGAGTGTTGACAGGCTTCAAGATATCTGCTGCTGTTTTCAGTTTTGTGATAATTTTTTCCATTTTTATACAAAACAGTATTTCACACAGTGTTAAAAACTGCAGGAAGAAGTCTAAGACTGCTTAACAGCTTCACACATTCTGCTTAGGCAAGTGTGTGATGATTTAGACATAGACTTTGCACAATTATCACTAGTAAAAATGTAGTAACTGTTGGATGGAGATCCTTTAACTCTAATTGATGTGAAATACAAAAATAATGTTTATAGCAGGTATGTGTACTTAAAGGTTTCTTTTATTAAGCTTTTACTTTATAATTTCACAAATATTAATTAATTTATAGGAGGATTAAAAAAAATATTAAAATGATGAATTAAATATCTCCAGTTAAAATGATCACCCAGAATACAATAATATTCAAATCAAGCATATAAATCATTGTAGTTATTTAAAGTGGGACGTGAAAGTAACTATTTGTCATTGTGCACCACAATGAAATGTAAACTTTGCAAACTAAGCAGTGTAGGGGGTACCTTGCTCAAAAGTACTTTGGGACTTGAACAGGCAACCTTCTGTTCACTAGGACAAGGTCCTAACCACTAGGCCACCACTGCCCGCCTTTAAGTAATTATTGAATTAGCTAACAAGTTATTAGTAAAAACATTTATTTCACTTTGTGTGAATATTTTATTATTTTCTCTTTCCATTTTAATGTATTATATACTAGTTGTTCTTCTGAGAACACTGTGGATTTAATCAGCACTTAAAGAACACTGACTAACAGTTTCAGTACTAGGAGAACAAAATTAGTCCT
The DNA here is from genome assembly GCA_037974385.1 of Arnoldichthys spilopterus. Taxonomy (NCBI): domain Eukaryota; kingdom Metazoa; phylum Chordata; class Actinopteri; order Characiformes; family Lepidarchidae; genus Arnoldichthys; species Arnoldichthys spilopterus. Next base: position 46,843,301 of record JBBPDA010000001.1, read on the forward strand.
TGTTAATTAGATGTAGTGATATGTTTTTGCCATATTTGAATAAAATCTCATACATTAAAAGCTAGGGGAAGTCCAAAAGGTGATCACTTATCATGTCTTGTCTTTGTACATTTGTGTTAAGAAGAAAATGTGATTTTTTTTCCGCTGAACTGTTACTTTACATAAAAAATAATTCAGTTTCTGAAATGTTTGAAGTAAAAAGTCCTTCCTAAAGCTGTGACACTCGCTCTGGTGTCCTGTGACTGTGTCTGGCTTTCCTTCATACGGAGGAAACCATGCATCCATTCTATAGGGTCCAGTATGCTGCTGGAGCATATGGGAAATAAATGCCCTGTTGCATGAGTGGTATGTTCAGTTTGTGTGTGTGTGAGCGTGTAGGATCTAAGGGGCTGTTTTGAATCTTCTTACAGCACTAAGATTGAGAAGGAGAAGAAAGAGCATGCCCGGCAGCACGGGATGATCCGGACGGAGATCAGCGGGGCGGAGATCGCAGAGGAGATGGAGAAGGAGAGAAGGTTTTTTCAGCTTCAGATGTGTGAGGTCAGTAGGGGGCAGAAAGGTGACTGTTAGAGATATGAGTCCGAGCAAATTTAAACCCATAATGAATCCTCATAACATTTTATTCATCCTGGCTGTGCACTATATAACACTGTACACATGTCATAATTAATTCCCATAAAATTGTCTTGCGTTAATGTTAGGACAAGCCTGGTGAATGTGAATGCTTGGGTATTAACTGGTTATATTAATCAGCAAAGGCCATTAAACAGGACCGTGATTTTACTATATTATTAAATGTTTACATTGTATAAATGTATTAAACGTATAAATTAAGTATATAAAATTGTTTTAGTGTAGGCATTCCTTAGAGCACTAACAAAATAAAAAAAGAGCTGCTGAAGCTAAAAGAGCAAAAATGCCAGAGAAATCACATATATATGTGCACTTTAAATTATCAGCCAAAACACTTTCAATAGCCTTCCAAGTACTGCAACCTTCTAAGCATTAGCTCTGTCTTCAGGATACTGTATGTTTGATACCCAACAATTCCACAGTCATCTATAGCAGGGAGCCTAAGAGAGCATTATTGGCCTTTCTTTCTCTAGGTGGGTAAAATGGTCCTACCCCTCCCCCTTACCCCTTACCAGTGAAATGCTAGCCATGCTAGTTTGTTTTGTAGCTGTTAGCACTAGTGTCGTCTTCCAAAGATGCTGAGCTGTTCAATAATGTGTTATCAGCAGAAAAGGTGCTGCACATTATTTGGAGGAAGCTCACGCTAGCCTACACCCTCCCAGTTGGCAAAAAATTGTCCAAAAAATAAATGAATACATATTATATATCAAGAAAATGCTCAGTGAAAAATGACAGTAAAGATAGCAATATTAAATATGTAAGTACAGTGATCTGTACCTTTGTCTGGTGAGGAAGACACAAAACTGGAGATTTTTGAAGCCTGTAAAATAGTATTAAATATGAACATACTTTTAAGGACGAAAGCTTAACATACAAGTTAAGAACATTTTAAAAGTTTTCTATAAAGTTACTTCAGTTACAGAGTTTTAGTTATTTCAGAGAAACAAGGTTTGCCTCCTTTTCATTTCATGGCGTCATAGTATTCTCAGGAAATATGTCTTCTTCTGAAATGTTCATATTGCAGCTATCTGTAATTTCCTATTTTCTGTTGTCAGTCAGCACAGTCAGTTAGCAGCGATGATCAGATGATGCTGTATGTTTATCCTTTGACCCATTTGTTCCGCACTGTTCCTCAGTCTGGTCCATTCTTTCATTTCAGTACCTGCTCAAAGTGAACGAGATAAAAATCAAGAAAGGTGTGGACCTGCTGCAGAATCTCATCAAGTACTTCCATGCACAGTGCAAGTAAGACCTATTCTTTGATATGTTTGTGCAAATTTTGGAGAAGTTTTATAAATTGTATGTGTTATATACACATTTTTAATAACAAATTGTCTCACTGTAAAGAATGAAAGGACTGTTATGTCTGTGGCAATGTGAAAAATAAATATGTGCTAAAAATACTCTGTAGTAGTATGACACAGGACAGATGTATTCCACCTTAAAAGGTTGGCCACAACGCCGTCCTAAAGCTTTTGCCCAATTATTTCGGAAGGTCAGCAGAAAAATGGTATTTGGAGAGGAGATTTTTAGACAGTAGGTAGAAAGCCCTTGTGTGAGGGTGTGTGTGTTCATGCCTGTGTGAAGGTCAACCAGCTCTTTAGGGGAAATTCAATGCTAATTTAATGCTGTTTTAAAGCTAATTGGACGTCTCTTCTCAGTTTCTTTCAGGACGGCCTGAAGGCAGTGGACAACCTCAAGCCCTCTATAGAAAAACTGGCCACAGACTTGCATACAGTGAGCAGACCATTAGCTCAAAAAAACCCCTACCAAACAAAAAAACAGCTTTTTCTTGTGTCTCTCCACAGCCGCTGACTTTGCACTCTGTTTTAGATCAAGCAGGCTCAGGATGAGGAGCGCAGGCAGCTCACACAGTTACGAGACGTGCTGAAGACAGCGCTTCAGGTGGAGCAGAAAGAGGTAAGCTCAGCTTCTCTCTGCTCAGCACGCTTTGTCATCCACACTTAATCCTGCTCCTAGAGGCCCAGCAGGGGTCTGGGCTAGGCTTAATTTAACATGAAAGAGGACCGTCTAGGACTACTGGATTGTCCAATACTCATATGTACTAAAAAACCTAGATTTATGGGAGATGTAATGGTACATTCAGCCTAGAATGAAAATCTCAGATCTTACCCCCTTGATAAAAAAGTTAATTTAAGTATAGTGTAGAAGTAAAACTTTTCTAGTTTACGCTTGATATCGTGGTGTACATTCAAGGCATTCTAAAGTAAAAACCAGTAATTACAGTCACAGATAATGTCCAGTGCACTAGAAGTATCACTAGAATTGGTGGTGTAACAATTAGAGAATTGCCCGTGACCTGAAGGTCACCGGTTCAAATGCCAGACTAGTATTAGTCCCACTGAGGTAACTATGAGCAAAGTACCATCTCCAAGCACTGCTCCCTGTCCTCTGCCCACATCAGCTGCCCACTGATTCTACACGGATAGGTTAGAGATCACATTTTATTGTGGTACACTGTGTTCTGTGCTCTGGTGTGTTCACAATGACAAGTAATCACTCACTTTCAAAGTATTTATTGGTGTAAACTCAAAATCAAGCATTTGTAAGTTAACTTAATTGTACTTTTTTGCCCAGTTTAATCCCAAGTAAATTTAGAATGGACAAACCAGTATAAGTGTCTTATTAAGGTGCTGAGCCACCATTAGCTGCCAGAACAACTTCTTTCTGGCATGAGTTTCACTTAGGGTGCAAATCTGTGCTAGTAAATCTGTGCCATTTTTCCAAAAGTTATCCCTCCTGTTGGTGTTTTGATGATGGTGGTGGAGAGCGTTATCTAACACAATGGTCACAATTTTCTATAGTTGTTCAATTGAGGTTATTTTGAGGCCCACAACATGTGATTTACATCATTTTTATATTATAAATAGCCCTTAAGAATAAGAGTAGCGAAATGTTACTGTTTCTGTTGAAACACTGGCCAGTTGGGTAGTCTTTGTGATTAATACCCCTGCTAACTATATCTCATTAATTAAGCCTTTTTCTTAAAGTTACTTAAATATTTTCTCTCTTGCTACCTCTAAAATGTAGATATGTTGGGCCTACTCAGCATTTAATACATACCACAGATCATATGATATGGAATGCTGCCTGGAAACATCTAAAGCATTGGCTTCTTCACTTACTTGCTAAGTTTTTTCCATTGTCAACTATCAGTTATACACCAGTCAGCTATAACATTAAAGCCACTGACAGGTAAAGTGAATATGATTGACTTTCTAGTTATTTCATTACAATAGCACCTGTCAGAGAAGTGGGATATATAAAGCAATAGTGAAATGAACAGTCATTTCTGGAAATTGATATGCTGGAAGCTTAAAAATTTGTGTAAGGATCTGAGCTACTTTGACAATAGTCTTACTGTGATGGCTACACGACTGAGTCAGAGCATTTACAAAACTGCAGGTCCTATGGAGTGCTCCAGGTGTGCAGTAGTTAGTACCTACCAAAAGTCATTCAAGGAAGGACAACTGGTGAATCAGCGACAGGGTCATGAATACTAAGGCTTAGTGATGCACATGGTGAGTGATGGCTAGCTTGTCTGGTCCGATTCCAGAGAGAAACTCCTGTTGCACAAAATGTTAATCCTGACTCTGATTGAAAGGTGTCAGAACACTTGATGCATCACAGTTAGAGCTGTTTTGGCTGCTAAGGGGGATCTATGCAAAAGTATGCAGGTGTTGTTGATGTTATGGTTGATTGGTGCATATTTTAAGGGATGTATCCAGCAATGAACTTCGTTATAAATGCCTGGAGATGCTCCCTCCTTTCTCACATTCTTGAGGTTTAGTGAGACCTCAGGTGTTCTCCTTTACCTCAAGCAAGGAGATTTGGCTCTTGTAATCCATGATCATTAAGAGATTACATGCTCTTAATCCAAAGGTAAAGCAGTCAGAGTTTAACAGCCTTCTTAACACCACGTGTGCTGCTAAGTAGCCAAGTAGCTTAGCCTGTGAAAACCGTGCTTGCTTTCTGATGCTTGTCTTGCTTGTGCATCTGCTGTTGTAAAACTGTTTAAGTTGTCTGATACAATGCTTTCCACTCTTCTTTAATGCTCCATCCTTTGCCAACGAAGTCTAGGAGAGTAAGTGCCTTCTTGATGTCTTTTTTTGTGCTTCATGGTGCTGGGGGTGAAAAACTCCTAGAGCTTACATTTTGAAATCGATAAATGAAGAACCCATAAAATTCTTTAAACCTGCGCATCTGATTCTCTTGATCTTTAAGATATTTGAAAAAGTCTTGAAGGTTAAAAGAATAGTTGGTTCGCCAAGACTGGTTTGGGGTCTAAAGTTTGCTTCTTGATTTTACATGCATGCATAGATACATATATGGTTTCTGATATTGAAAACATGGAGAAAGATACATACAGAATTCAGGGTTTAACACTAGATTAACCATTTGCCCCAAAATAAATTTGCATTACTGTATTAGCTATGCTAAGCAATACAATACAAAAGTGAGAGACAACACTTTCTTTGGAATTTCCAAAACAGACACAATTCAAAAAACATGTATTTAACAAAAAATTAAGCAGAAGTTTCAACAAAATATACTTTCAAAGGTTTCAGTGTGCGGTGCTTTCACCATTTAGCCTTTTTGACCATTAGTTTCAAGAGACTTGCTTAAAATTTTTCTGTACAAATTTGCAGGGATATTTGTGATGCTTCTTGAAAGTAATCCCAGTTAATCTCAGTTCCACATTTACACTAAGCAATTCATTCAGCCTAACTCCACATATCAGTATCAGTGTTCTGTTTTTTATTTTCTCTTCTTTTCTCAGTATCGATTTTCTGACAGTCACACCCAGATCACATGGTTTTCTTCTTACAGTGAAATGATGGACATAAACACTTGTAGAGCCTCTACATCTTAAGAGAAAGAGCTAGATTGTCTCCATTCTTTCAAAGATGACAGCTTTAAGTGCTGTTTATCTGGTAAGGGTAGTTTTGGTGGCCTACTAGGTCTTACATGGTTGGTAGGACTTAGGCGTCATGAATTCAATCATTTCTTTGATTTTCCAGTTTTAGAAATTCTTGCTTTTTCTTTTGGCTTTCCTCTTTCTTCATTATATTCTATCTAATCTCCCTAGAAATGTCTGCTTTAGCCATTTTAGATGCACATAAATAAGCAATGTACAAGGCAGCTGAGGTGGGTTTGGTGAATGTCGGAAGAGGAACATAATATCAAAGCTCTGGGAACAGATCTGGGAGGACACAACATAAACTGGTTAGTGTTAAGATGTGAAGGACAGAAAAGTGGCAGTAAGAGGGGCACATAAGTAAAGACAAAAGAAAATACAGATAGATTTGTTTTACATTTCTTTATACTATGTTTGAGGCTTCTGTCTAATTTTAGGTTCAATTTTATTTTATTTGCCAATGAAGAAAGATCTCAATAGCTGTTTTGTTAGGAAAATGAAGGGAAACTTGTTGTACAATATAGATATTTTTTTCAATTTATATATAATATTAAGTCATGCTATGTCAGAAACCTCATAAAGAAGTATATTTCAGATTGCTTAGCAAACTTAGGTCTCCAAACATGTCTTGGCTGATTGAGTACATTTGTAATACGGGGGAAATGATGAATATCTGATTTTGCACAGCTATTGCTTCAGTGTTAGAAAACTGCAATGAGATTGTGAGTGTTGAGTTATGTGTCTTCACAAGCAGATATCAATTCACATGCTGTTTCTATTTGTCTCCATTCTTTATATTGGCTCCTCTTGTGAGCTGTTTTACTGTGCTCACCCCCTCATCAAAAATAGTTTGGTACTGAATCATTTTGAAATGCATTTCCAAACGGATGGAGCGTTCCCTGCATTGTTACAGGGTCAGTTTTACTCATTTTCAGATGTTTTATTCTATTAAATGCCAATATAAAATATAAGTTTGGTAGGCCCTGCTGTTTTAGGCACCGCTAGCTTCCATCAGTTTGAGAAGGTCTTTCAAAATTATCCCACTCTGTGTGTGTGTTTGGGGGGAGTGCGGGTTCTGGGAAGTCCTCTGTTTCCTCAGAGGAAGTGACCACATCATGGTGCAAAATAATTTTTTCCTTTTCCCAGAATGTAGGTTTAGCCACTTCCTACAAAGGGTTTTACATCAATTTGCATGTGCAATGTTAAATAAACTTCCACCTTGACATGTTTTTAAGGATTCACAGGTGCGACAGAGCGCCACCTACAGTCTGCACCAGCCCCAGGGGAACAAAGAACATGGGACAGAACGCAGTGGAAACCTGTACAAGAAGAGTGACGGGTGAGTTTGTGCAGTTGACTTGAGAGGCTTCATTAAAATGCATTCCAGTGTATGAGAGTGCATTTGCATATTCATTAGCATCACTGAAGCTCAGGCTGCATTATTCATCACATAGTGAAAACCTTGAAACTTTGTTGAACTGCAGTTGTGGTTAGTTGGGATTGGAAAGGAACACTGGGTGCTACAGGACAGTGGGTGTATGAATGGTGACAATTTCCTGTTTCCTGTCCCTAGTCTACGGAAAGTGTGGCAGAAGAGGAAGTGCACAGTGAAGAATGGATACTTGACCATCTCTCACGGGACGGTGAGTAAATCCAGTAGATCTTTTTCTTCATCATAATCACAATAATGATCATAGCAATACTGTCACTGCAGACTTGCCCTCTTGCTCTAGTTTTCCATTTCTACTGGTCTGTTTAAACATGCCCATCATTGCTATAAAGTAAAATAAGTTTACTGATAAAAAAACAAAAAGTCCTTCATTTTTAACATAAATTGGGTTAACAAGATCTTTTGGCAACACTTTACTGTAGGGTAGCCTTCCTATGGCTACATGACTAGGCAGGGGTGGTCTAGTGGTAAGGACATTGCCCTTGGGACCTTAAGGTTGCAGGTTCAAGTCCCGGCCTGGGCACCACTGAGATTCCCTTGGGCAAGGTATTGTCCTGCTACACTACTTCCTAGGCACTGTTGATATGTACCTGCTGCTCCATGTGTGCACGTATGATGGGTTGAATGCAGAGGTCACATTTCATTATGGTTTTTGAGTGTGTTCACAATGACAAATTGTCACTTAAAAAATAAGTATTTTTTGACAATTCCCATTGACCAAGCATCACTCTGCATTAGGGTGATTCTCATCCGTTTCATTTCAGAAAGTATAATGACAATGGACACTTGTTGGAATTAACCTTTGTAAATGTTTACGTAGGTCAATGTCAATTGTCATAAAAGGTTTATGTAGATGTCATGCAACCTTATGAATGGTATCCCACCCTAATGATTTGTTTCTGTTGCTTTGATTGACCTGAAATCTTTACACCATATGAAGTGGAGCTGATATCTCACATTTTGTTGTGTATTTTGCTTTGTCAGTCCTGAGTATTTTGGACCATACTGTGTGTATTTCTACTGGTTCCTTTGAATGTGCACATACACAGCATTGGTGTCTGGTATAGTTCTAGTAAAAGAACAAACATTTCTTAACTTTCAACAAGTTGTTTGACAGTGTAATCGGCAGCTGACCTTTTCAAATAATGTGTGAATATTAAAAAAGGGTAACGGTGGAGATACATTACTGTGTTCCAGTGGTAACAATATCTACTTGTTTCAGAAACCGGGCTACTTCTGGTCTCTGCTGCGCTCATTAAACACTGTCTGTCTTCTCGGAAGTCTGTACGAGTGAAGCAGGCCAGACAGTCTATTGATTAATTTCATCAGCCTGTTCTGTTTTCTTACTTGTATATATTATTCACTCTCCTTCTAAATACAGAAAACCTTCCCGAACTTTGGCCCGCTTTTAAAATTCTCACTGTAGCTGAACATCAATAGGAGACTTACAGCTGTGTAATTGAGTGTGTACATCGATCTTAAAAAGGAATAGGAAAGTGGAGTGCATTTGCATTCACTAAGGAAAATAAAAAGCCCACCTCTGTTTTTAACATTAATTCATGAGCACACCGTGACTAATGCATCTCACCCGCTTATGCCTCCCTCTTTCTCTCTCTCTCTCTCTCAGGCGAACAGACCACCAGCTAAACTCAATCTCCTGACCTGTCAGGTGAAGCATAACCCAGAAGAGAAGAAAAGTTTTGACCTCATCTCACGTACGGTTATCCTCTCCCATGCATAAACACACATACACCTGCCTGAAGTACCCACATAACTACCCCCCTGTCTCTCCCCACCTGTACAGTAGCTCATCTGTAAATGTAATGCAGGCCCTTTTGTAAACTGAATGTGCCTGAGAGGAGTGAATGGTATTTCAGATCTACAGAGCTCCACAGTGCCCCTGGGGCCTTTTTTCATGCAGAGCTCATTCTCCATTGACACTAAAAAGAAAGACTTTGCTTGTGCCTCTATTCAGCCTATAAGACAGTTCATGAGAGCATGCACGAGTGTCAGGAAAGGAACGTCATTATGTTGGCAAACACTATCCAGCCAAATTCTGTGTAGAGAATTTTTGATCGCATTGAGAAAAATGCATTTGTGGGCAGAACATGTCCATGGAGTGTAGGTGTTAACTACAGGAGTGTCCCCTCTCTTACCAGCTGAATGTAAGATATATGTACCAGTTTGTACACATCTGCTTATAGAAGTTTTAAAAAAGACACACTTTTAAAAAAATGTACTTTTGAAAATAAATGTATATATTTTTTTTATATCTAAAATACAAATCCAAGCTTTAAAATATTTACCTTTCTACCAAAATGTTTTTGTATTGTACTATATGTATTTTTAAAGGGAAACATTCCCCATGTTTTTAGTCTAGCAGTGCTTCTGGCTTCACAACCCTGTTTGCTGGGCATTTTGTTGGCCCTTTGGCCTTGACATTTTTGTTCTCCACTTTTTAAACCACCACAGGGACACTGAACAGTCCCAGTGCATTTTCACAGATGTTTGACATGTTAGAAAGTGGTTTCTTCCAGATTAAAAGCGGATGTACTGAGGTCACTTGCCACTGTAAAATTGCATTCCTCCTCAGAAACGTAGCTCATGGCCATAGCGCTTTTATTACATGAGAAGTAAGTGAAATTATTGACATAATGTGACACATTTTCTTCATTGTTCTTTAAGTGTTTTGCTTGAGATTGCAAGCAGACAAAGCAGTGACTTCAGAATAAAGGAGTTTAGTGTTGCAGCCACTGCAGTTCCACTGTAAATTAACACCCTTCACCACCTCAACTTGTGTGAAACCCCTAGCCACTCACTAAAGCAGTGTGGCGCACTGCCACAGATGATGATGATGAATAGCGTTACACCTCCGTACAGTGTTGTACACTGCCTGTCAACAGCTAGCTGGGATGGGTTTTATTAAAAATTAGCATGTTTCAATATATTTCTGAATAACCAGGTTCTTTTTGAGCAAAGCAGTACCACAGAGGTAACAAAGGAAAGAAAGTCAACAGAGGTAACAAAGGAAAGAGAGTCAACAGTGCCACATTGTTTCTAACAAATCGAAAAATTAGTGCAAAAAAGTTTTTTCAGTGTTTTTCACACCGCAGTACAATGTGTTCAGTTGGTTCACATAAGCAAAACTAATGATGCTCTCCTTAAAATTAAATTTGACATTTCAGTGTTTTGTATGTACTAACGATATCAAGATATGTTCAGAAAAGCATATTGTGGCCACATTTTATTACGATAATAATAAATATCATCATATTGCCTCTTTTTGTAGGTTTTTTTGAGCAAGGTACCGTCCCACTACACTGCTCCCAGGGCACTGTTTATAGCTGCCTTCTGATCCACGTGTGCAAGTGTGATGGGTTAAATGCAGAGGTCACATTTCGTTGTGTTGCACTTTGTGTGTGATTGAGTGTGTTCATGATGATAAAAAGTCAATTTCACTTCACTGAAGTGTTTAGAAACTGCAGCAAAGCGGATGTGTGATACGCTCTGTGCTACACACAGTTGATAAAGTTGATGAGTTGATAAAATGAACAATGAGTAGCTACAAGGTAGGTGTACCTAATGAAGTGGCTTGTCAGTGTATGTTATATGCATTCCCTATAGAGGGTGTTTAGAAAAACCTCAGAAAAGTGTGTAGTTTAGTTACTGGAGAATTTATTACATTGGTTTCCTCTTCATAACTTTGCACAATTTTATTAACTACATTCTGAAATGAATCAAAATCGGAATCAGCTTTATTGGCCAAGCATGTTTACACACCCAAGTAATTTTCTGGCTGATGGTATCTTTAGTACTAAAAGAAAACAGTGCACATATAGTGTATAGACCATACAATTCAATACAGTACATATACAATACAATACAATGCATAATAGATGATATAGCATATCATATGTACAAAGGAATATGTGGTCTACAATGTAAAATATGCAATACACAATATACACTATGCATATATGGTGTGGTACAGTATACCAAGTACATGCAATTTAAACAATATAC